>JALIZH010009210.1:0-84178 GCA_030522465.1 Rhipicephalus appendiculatus
ACTCACAAGTCATCCATCCTGAGACGGTTGCCACAACTGAAGTGATGCTTGAGAATCAACTGGACAAAATTTAGCGACTCCAACGCAAGCAACTACGAGGTGCCTCAGTTTCTGTTGAAGCAACCGACACTTTTCTTTCTGAACGGGTGTTCGTCACGCGAGTTTTCGCCAGCTGTGGTAATTCGTGGATGAATGCATTCGCCCCGGTGACAAAGGTCAGTAAATGCATTTACTGAATGCGTCAAGTGTAGTGCTGTTTTCTGGTCCACATTTAGAATCTGATTTAACGAGGAACTAAAGTTACTGACATTTGATTTGTAATTGTGCAGTGGGAATATACTTCCCTACGGACCTTCCACGACGCCAGTCCACAGGGAGCGATTTTCTCTTTCACTAGAAGAATACACACTCGACAGTTGAAAAAAGCACGAGATTTGCACTGTTCTTTACCTGATGATGTAAACAACTTTTGTGACAACGAGGAAGATGATGACGAGGGCGAACCATTATGCGTAAGTGCTCGCTCGAATGGTGATGCAATACAAATTGACCATACGACTGCAAAGCAAGGCGTTGGCTCCTGGGACAATTTTTGAAGGGATACTGTTGAAAAATAAACGGCAGCAACGCACGCCCCCTGAAGGCCTTCCAAGGTGACCAAAAAAACTTTAGGTGTACCAGACCAAGTGCTGCTTTCACCTGTACTATATCTTTCTACAGGACGATGAACCGTCAAACGTTGCCGGTGTCGTTTAAGTGCACAAAATGACAAAAGGTTACAGATTGTTTGCTCTACGTGCAATGTTCACGTTCATGCCGTACCATGCTTTCAAAAGTTCCCCCACAGGTACGATTCTGCCAAAGGCCCATAGGGAAGTATATTCCCAACCGAATAATTTTAATTTAGCCTTGTATAACGAGACTTTTGACGGTCCATTATGTCCTTTGGATTATAAATAGCGTTTTTAAAGAACCTTGCATCAGTATTTACAATAGATACCTTGTGGACGTTTAAGGGTTAAGATTCCAGTAAAACAACGCTTGCCGTTCCCGGGATGACATAGACGTCAGACTCTGGAGTTTTGCAGACACGTAGCGCCACCTGTCGGAGCAGTTTTGGGTAGTGCAAAGTCCGGCTCCCTTGCACAGTTTGCTGTGCAACGGGTGCAAATAGTGAGTTGGAAACAACAATTAACCTAAACATTTGGTGTGTTGGCGCATTGAACACTCAGAAAAAGAGCTACGAATTTATCTCCGCTAGTCGGACGCGCAACCGAACCGTCATGAAGTGCGTGCCAGAACGACGGCGAAAACAAGAGCAGACGCAACAGTTCCGCGCGCTGCGAATGAAGGCTCCAGTCGAAGCTACTGTTGCGTTGTGAATTGCCACGGACGTAAAGGACTTGTTTTACCAATTTCCGTAGCTGTTGCACGAAGCAGAACGGCGAGAGCTCTGGATACGGGCCGTTGCGAACGGGCTGGGTAAGCGAATTACTCGCGTTCTCCACATTCGGTTGCATGAGAAAGTGTGATAATGTGGGTGTCATGTTTGTGCTTTGAGTAGCCTTGACGTAGAACCGTGGTAACCTTGACTATGAAGCTCAGCAGAGCCTCAGACCGTGGTGCGCGCCGTGCAGCAGTTAAATGCAGACTGGTGAAGCGCGCGATAAACATCGCACACTCCGCGACCACCCATAATCTTAACTGGTCGTCATCACACAACATCGCGCACGTACGCGTTGAAGGTTCAAAGCTCCGGCTTTAACTAGCAAATGCTAACACGTGCGTCATACAAGTAAATCGCAAAATATTGGTCGTGACCAACGTCAGGTTTTTCTTACCCGTGGTCTCTGCGATTGCCGGAGCTATCTCGGAGGCCACGGTTCCGCCTTTCGTTGTCATTGAGAAAGTGGACAGCAACGTATCCCCCATTTGCAGTATATACAAACGGAAGACAACCGTCAACAGTACATTCGAGGATGCGTAATAAAACAGTTCAACGCACAGGAAGCGAGAGATTGATGGAGAATGCAACTGCAAAGGCGGAAATCACCGGGACCATTCAAGCCTGATAAAGCGAGCTTTGTACGACTGATCGTAAGAAACATTGCTCGTGCACGTACTTCATCGCTTTGACATTATGTATATGCCCAAGTTTAACGCATTTAGGCGTTGCAGAACGCACGTCGGAGTGCCTCGAACTCGATGCCATGCGATGCTCGCTTGCGCTTGCGAGTTGCAGCACGCCGAAATAGCTGAAACATCTTTTGCATTGCAGCCGCAGTTCCCTTTGGTGAGCTTCCTACTTTTCTGAAGCGAGGGTGGATTGACGGAAGAAGCTTTCCAGGTCCTTGATTTTCAGGAAACAGCCCTCATAACGAGCGAAAGAGGGGGCAAAACAGCTAGTTGGGCGAGTTGGTGCGCATTCATATTTGAAGATAAACAGCGCACAGAAAACGAAGACAAAGGAAGAGAAGGGATCGACACACACTGCGTGAAGACAAAGGAAGAGAAGGGATCGACACACACTGCGCTGTGTGTGTCGATCCCTTCTCTTCCTTTGTCTTCGTTTTCTGTGCGCTGTTTATCTTCAAATACGAAAGAGGGGGGTTCTATAGTGGCCTACGCACATTCGCTTGCGGACTGCTCCCTCTGCACTGGGTACCCAGTTATGGCCAGGGCGGCGATGAGAGCGCTGGTGGCGGCGTTTTTCGCAGCGCCGCCTGGGCACAGTCTGACGTCTATATGCTGTGACTCAAGCGCGGCGAATACTTGCATTCATATTGCAGGGGCCGTTCTATGCGGGTAGGCGCCACAAGTGATAGAGCAAAAACTTTTCAAATACACACAACAGGCACTTCACGCTATTCCTGTCATCCCCTTACGGTGTTCGATTTGTGCCTGTACCTATTATTTGCGATAGCAAATATATGGACACTCTCGGCTGATTTTCGCCGTCGCCATCTGTCGACGCTGTCATGCCCCGGATATGTATATGTAAGTGTATGTACAAAAAGGTATAAAGAAAATAAATCAGTAGAAAAAAAATTCCAAACCATCTGACCGGGGATTCGAACCAGAAACCCCTCGCTCAACAGCCTGCTGCGCTAGCCAACACAGCCAAACGCCATGCTCGTGACAGCGATATAACGGCGAGCTATTGATACGCACCATTCGCCGCTCGCGGTACGCAGATCTCGGAACAGCTTGAGCGTGTTTCCTATCACGCAACGCTTTTACAGTTGCTTTCAAATTGAAAACTGCCCTTGAGGTGCGCACAAGTGGCTCCCTTTGTACCACTCATGATGTAGAGGGAAAAAAAAAGAACACCGGGCACACTTGGCATCAGACGCCACCACGTGGCAGGAGACGCAGAGGGGTCATTCCACGTGCAGTAGTTTAAAATAAAAAGAAGTATCAAACAGCGTTGAAAAGTCATATAATCATATAATCAATCCTTGGCCAATCCCCCTGAGTGGGTATGAGCCATGTCAGAGGCAACAGCAGCAGCGTCGGCTTCTGCATTGTGGACACTCGCAGTGCGTTGCTCAAATACAAACACGTAACAACTGCGGCAGTTGTTAGTTCACGCTTGTCCTGTGTATATGTATGCGTCCTTTTTGAGCGCCCTTCTTTGTTCTGAGGCGGCGCGTTGCAAGTATCGAGCTGCTTGTCGTTCTTCGTGTGACAAACTAATTTCTTGCTATCGCAAACATTGCTTCGCCCTAGTGGCAAAACTGTGACTTTTTTTGTTGTATACCAAGTTAAGGAGACGACCAGGAGAGCGTGCTGGTGAACTAGTAACCATTTTAGATGTGGTCTTGAGGAGCCATAGCAGATGAAGAGGACAAAATCATTGCACAAATTCTTAAAGACAACATACTTGCAGCGGTTGTTATAGGACAAGTGTGATGCTGTCACTGTTATTAAAAGAGTTTTATGTGTGCTACGGTGCTCCATATTTCTCTGTTGCTTTCTGTCTACATCTTGATTTTGAAAATTTCTTATCCCTCTCCCCAGAGTGAGGTGGCATACCGGGTTTTTCTAGACTGGTTAACGACACCACCTTTCTTCTTTTTTTATTGACGTGATGAAAGGAGATGTTGACGCCTAAACAGGGCGCTGGCTACTCCTTATCCCTTAGAGGTGTCTAACATAGAGTACGTAGGGTCCAAGTTTCTAAACGTAACAAGTCCACAGCACATACAATATACAATATAGCCTAACAGTTAAAACCTAAGATTTCAAAACAACGTATTCAACAATCACATATCGGCCTTTCTTCTCTCTCCTGTTCCTTCTTGGTAAATAAAAAACCCAACCAGTTTTTTACGACAGAAAGCTTCACTGAAAGAAAAAAATAAGCACTGACATCCCAAGCGATATCATTCAACTCCGATATTTCTCGAGAAAGAGCACTCGACTGGAACCTAATCAATTTGCAATTAAAGTTTATGCTCCTCCTGTTCAAAAAAGAACAAGCCCGTTTATTGCGGCATATTAGTTCCCTAAAACCACTTCTAATCCCTGAAAGTTATTTCGCTCATGCAATAATATTCATTCGTTAGGGGTAAACCACTTAGGAAACGGATTGGAAACGTTCTCTGGCGCAATTGAAAATTTCATATTCAAGAAGCCCTTCTCTTTTATGAACACAAAAAGAAAAAAAATTACGCCGTATCCACAAAGTGAATGATGTTGGAGGAGCTTGCTTGGAGATGATCGCGTAACCCGCGAATCCTCCGTACACATCTCCTGCCATCATTTATAGACGTGACAACGTTGTTATATACACATTACATGCGGCGCTCGGGCGGTGATCCCCAGCGGCTGCTCGTTGCGAGCCCGCCGCGCTGCTGTGCGGTGTTCATGCGGCCGAGCGGTAACCAAGTTTTCACTGCCTGAGCTCCCGGCGAAGAGAAAGGAAGCGCACGTGCTGAGAGTGGTGTGCGTCGCCTTGAGCGGCGCCGACGCTCGTTGCGAGCCCGCCGCACTGCATTGCGGTGTCCATTCCGCCGAGCGGTAAAGAAGAGCGTTCACTGCGTGAGCTCCCGGCGAAGAGAAAGGAGGCGCACGTGCTCAGAGTGTTGTGCGTCGCCTTGAGCGCCGCCGCCATCTAGTGAGCATTCCTGAAATCCCCGGAAAGCTGGCGCCTCGAGCGGAGAAGTGTACACGCCACCGCCATCGCCGCCGCCGCCGGACTAGGCGCGAGCTTTAGAAGCTTGCCGAAGAAGCTCCTCAAAGTCTCCTTATGACTCACTAGGACTCAGCCACACCAGAGTTCCTCTCACGAGGTCTTCCTCTCATTTATGCTCCCTAAACTATATACTAAGCCATGTTCACCCCAACTCAACTGCACCTTGGTGTCATAACTAAGAACCCTTCAGAAGAAAGAAGACGACGACGAAGGGCAGACAACTTTCGGAACGGCGCGAGCGCGTGCATCGTAACGTAAGGCCCGATGTGCGTGACCCGAGCTGTAATTTGGGGCGAAATCGAGGACGAGCTGGCATTGTCGACGCGGGCTTGCGAGAAAAAAGGTCGTCTGGCCAGCAAGTGCACTGGCGACGGGAGCGCCAGGACATCGACTCGGCAGGCTGTGACGCGGACGTCCCCGAGAGGTGACCGGAGACCTCAACCCGGTTCAAGTGAGGCTGCTCGGGATGCAGCAACCGCGCACATCCATCGCCGACGTTCCTGGCGTAAGTCCCCTTCGGAGCAAGCCACCGAAGACAGTTCCCGGTGGGCCTACGGCGCTAGGGATAACCACTGAGGCATCGCCACGTCAGCAAGGACGTCACGCGATGACGACGACGGGCGACTTCGGCGGCGGCAGGGACCGCGACGTTCGACAGGAGCGCCGAGAACCACGACAGGGACTGAATGCGATGGATTCCGGACTTTGAGCAAGTAAGATCGACCTTTCGGGTCAGGAACGACAAGGCCACAGGAGAGGGATCGCTTGTCGGAAAAGACTCAGTGAGACTATGTAGCTTTCACATGTAGGGACTTAATGCTTTTGTGTTGGTTATTTCTTAACTGTTTCCAAGATTACCTGTGTTTATGTACATTTTTTAGAGTGATGTGCGTGTGCTTGATAAATGTGTTTTGATGTACCACGAGTCTTGTCTCAGTCCTTCTTCCAGAACCACCCGAGTCCGTGACACTTGGTTCTACGTATAGCCAGGCCTGCACCAATTGAGGCTCACCAATAGTCAACTCAGTCCTGTTCACTCCCACTCACGAAAATCTGCTTGAGCGAGCTCGGTTTGACAGAGATGTTGTCCTTTAGGCAATTCGTGTGTTGTACATACGCATTCCAATGCTCAATTGCACTTATAGCACCTTTAATACCTTGTTCCATGTTTTTCGAAATTTCATCTTAAGTTAATTAAACAGCAAACTGCTCAGTGTCATTCAAATTTTGCGCCTTCATCTCCGAGTCTCTTATGCCGGAGTGAGCAGTAGGAAAGGCGCGGCGGCTCGAGCGGGCCTAATTAAAGTTTCAAAATTAATATTTCGTTTGTATACAGAGTAGTCTGAACAAAGTATACGCTATTCGTTTCTCCAGAATCGCTTAAACAGATTGAAATCACTGAACGCGAGAATTCACATTTGTCGGAGGTATTTTAGCCAAGTTTGCAACTAGTGGCCCTGTTTGCGGGCACCTGTTTATGTCCGACGAAATTGAAGTATTTGTCACAATACTTTTTATTCGCAGTCATAGCACCATTTGAAATAATATTTCACAAGCTGCGTCTCTTATTCTTGCCTACAGTTTTTCTCGGTAGGAAAAAGGACAGACACAGCAGTTGCACGGGGATTCAATAGACGGCCTGAGTGGAAGGACATGCTACGCTTGGATGTACAGTAGAAACGAAAACTGAAATGACATAACCGTGAACTCCGTCATTTTAGTCATCTGTAATCTATGACGGCAACAACTGACTGACTGAAAAACATTTATTTACGCAAGTTATGTACAAGGAGGGTGGGGAGCGGTCCTTAAGGGGCCGCCCCGTAGAAACACTAGGCGGGCTCCCTCTTACGGGAGCCTGTTGGCGTCGGTCGTGGCCACGGCCCGCTGAACAAAGGCGCGTCGGGCCGTCAGGTCAGAGCAGTAGAGCAGGGCTGACGCCCAGTCATACCAGGAAGGGTTGGGTAGAGGGGGTGAGGTTTGGCGTTTCTTTGCACGCCCATATCATGTGGGAAAATATTGTCACGTGGTCGTGACGTCGACGAAGGCAGCAGTCGGTAGGTTCAAAATGAAACTGTTTATTTGACCGAACTTGTGGCCGGTAAACGGAAATACGGATTTCAGCAGTACACACTGGTACTGATAGCGGCGAACAAAGCGTCGGCCATCGGTCAACTGAGCATCTTTGGAGCGCGCCGGCTTTTATACATCACGCGCCGAACATTCTAGCCTTATCACTGGTCGTCGCGCAAGCTCTGGAATAATTTTGAGTGTTTGCGTGCTGTGCGTAATGTTAAGAAAGCGATCTACTACAAATGTGAAGCTTCTCGAACACTGAGGCGCGATCTGCGTAGAGCATTGCTCACAGTCTTTGTGGGTTTAAACAGATCACATCAAAATGAAACGCGTGGCAATGCCCCCTCTCTTAACTCTTTCGTTACCGTGTCCATAGGACATGGGTCACCGGTGACCCATACGCGCCACAAGCCATTTTTAAAATATGAGCGCTCCTCTGGACTTGCAGCGGCATCTGTCGTATTCTCTAGGCACCAATCTTTCATTTTTTGCGTAGTTTGTATTTTTCCCATGCGGCGGCGATTTAAGCGGCGGTTCCAATTGTGCGGTTTGCTCCGTCTGTGATGGCAGACGCTTTTGTTGCCGGTCCCTCGCGCAAACGACGCCTTTCTGGCGATTCTGTTGCATCTGGAAGCGATCATTTGGCTGCTTCTAGCAGCAGTGATTCAGATGATGATCCCTTCTTTTTTTTTTTTAATACACTATTCCACATATTTTTTGTGTAGTGAAGTCATACATAATGATGTTCTGGCGCCGTCTGCGACACTGTACTTTCCCAGTTAAGATTTTTTTCTTGAGCAACCATCGAGCGCAATATGTCCATATATACATGGTTCCATAGCCCATTTCTTTCCCTTTTTACTAATATTTACTGTGCTTCTGTGTGTGAGCAATTTGTGCAATAAAAAAAAAAAAACTGTGCAACCTGGCTGAACAAGACACTTTCTACTGGGCAACAAGTAAACAAGTGTAACTCGTGCAGTTGTTGAGCTAGGTCAGTGAAACTTTTCTGTTAGGTAGATTTCTCCTATATAAACAATTTCTATATTTCAGAATATTTTCCAGATTTACTTCTTTTTTATGTAGTAAACATACAATTGCAAATGTTCTTTCAAATTTGCAAGAAATGTTATTTTTAATGATTTTTTTCTGCATATTAGTTTCCAAGTTCAGTTTTTCAAACTTACACACGTCAAAAGTACATTTACTTAGCTTTCTTTTGATGTATTGCATTACAGTATAACCATTTTATAACTTATTACAAAAAAAAATACCAACAAAAACCTACGAAAAGTTGCCCATTTTCCCACGGTAACAAAAGAGTTAAAAAGCATCGTCCCGATGCTTTTTTCAGAGGGGGGGGCATTGCTTCTCGCGCACTACGGTCCTTATGGTCTCGCGCAGCTCGTCCGAGCAGAGTGATTGAATGTCGGCGTAGCCTGGCGTCGAGCGGCTATTGAATGGCCCGGTGCTCATCTCCAGTGTATACTCGATTGTGGTTGCCTCTGTCAGGAATTCATGGATGGTCTTGGGTTGGTTCCTCATCACTCCCGCGAAGAGCTCCTGCTTGACCCCTCGCATGAGGAAACGGACCTTCTTCTCCTAGGTCATGTCGCGTTCGGTGTGTCGGAAAAGTCGGGTCATCTCCCCGGTGAAGATTGTCACGTTTTCGTTCGGGCGCTGGACCCGTGTTTCTAGTAAAGCGGCGGCCCTGTAGCGATGCATTGGAACCTAGCAATGGGTTGCACTCTTAAGAGCCTTCTAGTGGGTCATCTGCAAAAAGGACGCCGCTCGCGCTGAGAGTTCGTGCCTGGCCGTGACTGTCGCCATTACGCAGTATCTCAGAGTACCGGCAAATAAACGCCATAACAAATTGGTGGAGAGTGCTGTGCTCCCATTCGATGCCTGTGGAGCTTAGGTCTCGTACCATACCATCTACCATGCCCCAAGACGCTTCTCAGCAAACGCCTCCCCCCATGCCACCCCCTTGTCTCGGTGCCCCACGCATCCGCGATCCACCCATCTTCACTGGCGCCGATGGCACCGACGTGGAGGACTGGCTCGCACTTTATGAGCGCGTGAGCGTCCCCAACAAATGGGACGATGACGGCAAGTTGTCCAACTTGGTGTTCTACCTTGCGGGAGTAGCAGGTTTGTGGTACAACAACCACGCGTCCGATTTTGGGACTCGGTCCGATTTCAAGACCGCCGTCATCAACGTTTTTGGACGCCCTGCCGTTCGTAAGCTGAAAGCCGAACAGCGCTTACGCGAACGTGCTGAGCAGGCCGGTGAGTCATTCACCAGTTACATCGAGGATGTCCTCGACTTGTGCAAGAAAGCCAACGAAACCATGTCTGAGTCTGACAAGATCCGGAACGTCATGAAGGGTATTGACGACGACGCTTTCACCATGCTGCTCGCCAAAAACCCTGCCACAGTGGCCGAAGTCATAACGCTGTGCCAGAGCTACGAGGAGCTCCGCCGGCAGCGTTCAATGACCCGTCGCTCCCCTTCACGAGATGCAGAGCTTGCTGGCTTGGTGGCCACCTCTGACCAGGCGGCGTTGTTACCAGAGCTCAAGTCATTCATCCGGGAGGAAATCGCACGGCAGTTCTCTCTCCTGGCCTTTGCCCACCCGCCGGCCGTTCAGCAATCGGCGACCACCCTTCTTCCTCCCCCTCCGCCGAGCGATTGAGCAGGAAATTTCGGAGGTCATACCAGCGTACCACCAACAACCTCCGGCTCCTGCGCCCCAGAGTTACGCTCAAGTTGTCGCCAGGCCGCCTCAAGTACTTCCGGCGGCCGCACCTCTGACTTACGCCGAAGCCGCCGCTCGACCTCCGTCCACCGAAGCGGGTGTGCAGGCTACGTATGCTGACGCCGTCCCTAGGCCTCGACTTCAGCCCACCATCCAGTCATTCCAGCCGCCGTTCCTTCCGTCAGGTCTTGGGACATGGGCGCGACCTACCCCGGCGAACAGATGGCGCACACCCGACAACCGGCCCATCTGCTTTGCATGCGGATACACCGGTCACGTGGCACGTTACTGCTTTCGCGTGCAGCCGCCTCCTGTCACGTCACCTGGCGCTGGCCAGCTGAGCCGTCCCTTTCACGACCCACCCCCGTCTATGCCACCGACGTCGCGCCCAGCTCTATCTCCTCGCAGGTCCACGTCGCCACGACGCCTCCGATCCCTGTCACCCATGCGGCCAAGTTCGGCCGCTGAAGAGCAGGAAAACTAGTCGTCGCAGTCCACGAGGCAAGGGCTGCGACGCTATCGAACTGTGAAAGCCCTCAGAGAAATCCATCGAATGTTGTTGACGTGTTTGTGGACGGTGTTCGCGCATCTGCCCTTATCGATATTGGAGCTGCCGTATCCGTTATGGACGCAAAACTTTGCCGCTTACTCCGAAAAGTGACGACGCCACTTTCTGGGATGTCCCTCCGTACCGCTAGTTCGCAGAGTATTCATCCTACAGAAGTGTGCACAGCTCGCGTCGTCATTCAGGACGTTCTATATGTCGTCGAGTTCATCATCCTTACTGCACGCTCCCACGACGTCATCCTGGGATGGGACTTTCTCTCCCGCCACGACGCCGTCATTCATTGTGCCTCCGCCGAAATTGAACTCTCACCGTTCGCACATTTGACGCCAGTAGATAGTCCCTCGGCACTGAGCAAGATCCTCGTCAAAGACGATACGACAGTGCCTCCAAGCTCGTCAACGGCTGTGTCGGTCTACTGCGCCGGTCTCTCCGACACAGTTGCACTCGTTTCGCCATCTGACCGTGGTTGCAGTAGGAAAGGGTTGCTGGTACCTTTCGCGACCGTGCAAGTAACTCAGGGCAACACCGCTATTTTTGTGACCAACCCATTCCCGCACATTGTTACGTTGGTTCGAGGGGAATGTCTCGGCAGAGTGGAACCCGTCGACGACGCACAAGTCCTGGACGTACCCGGTGACTCGCACTGTCCCAGTTCCCGTACCATCAGTGCTGTTTCCACGTCTGAACCGTCATCTGCTGATGTATTTGGCAACTCCATCGCTGACAACCTTACGTCGGTCCAGCGTTCCCTGCTTCTGGGCTTATTGCAAGAATTTCGATCTTCTTTCGATGTCGGGCAAACTTCTATCGGTCGCACGTCCACTGTTACACATCGCATCGACACTGGCGCCCAACCACCGTTACGCCAACGTCCATATCGCGTGTCGCCTTCCGAACGTCGGGTAATTAATGAGCAAGTCGACGATATGCTCCGACGCGACGTAATTCGGCCCTCGGACAGCCCATGGGCGTCTCCTGTTGTTCTCGTTGCGAAGAAGGACGGTTCTGTGCGGTTCTGTGTGGACTACCGACGACTCAATAAGATCACTCGCAAGGATGTTTATCCACTACCGCGCATCGACGACGCGATTGACAACCTCCACGGGAGCAGAATTCTTTTCTTCTCTCGATTTGCGCTCGGGGTACTGGCAAGTACCCATGGCTGACGACGCTCGACCGAAGACAGCCTTTGTCACTCCCGACGGCTTGTACGAGTTCAACGTCATGCCGTTTGGTCTGTGTAATGCGCCCGCGACCTTTGAGCGCATGATGGACACCGTTCTGCGCAACTTGAAATGGCACACGTGCTTGTGTTACCTGGACGACGTCGTTGTTTTCGCTCCGGATTTCTCCACGCATCTCCAACGTCTGAAAGAAGTTTTCACACGTGTGAGCAACGCCGGCCTCCAACTAAATCTGAAGAAGTGCCGATTTGCAGCACGGCAGCTGACAATACTCGGCTACGTCGTGTCCAAGGACGGAATTCTCCCCGATCCAGCCAAGCTTCGGGCCGTGACCGAGTTCCCAAAGCCGACGACCGTCAAGGAACTGCGCAGTTTCGTAGGACTGTGTTCCTACTTTCGGCGCTTCATTCGAAACTTCGCGACGATCATATCACCACTGACGAAGCTCCTTGGAAGTAACGGGCCCCTTAATTCGTGGTCATTCGAGTGCGACGACGCGTTCGCCAAGCTCCGCCATTTGTTGACGTCTCCTCCCATACTACGCCACTACGACCCTACGGCTCCAACGGAGGTGCACACAGACGCCAGCGGTGTAGGCCTCGGCGCTGTCCTGGCGCAGCGCAAACCCGGATTCCCTGAATATGTCGTGGCATACGCAAGCCGTACGCTCACGAGAGCCGAGACAAATTACACCGTCACGGAAAAAAGAGTGCCTGGCGATCGTCTGGGCCCTTACAAAGTTTCGACCCTATTTGTATGGTCGCCCATTTGATGTCGTCACCGACCATCACGCACTATGCTGGCTGTCGTCATTGAAGGATCCCTCAGGCCGTCTCGCCCGCTGGGCTCTTCGCCTGCAAGACTACGACATCCGCGTGCTGTACCGCAACGGACGCAAGCATGCTGACGCCGACGCCCTCTCGCGCTCCCCTCTGCCTGACGACAAAGCCCCCTGCTCAGTATCTTCCATTGCTGTTTCTGTCATCGATGTTCACGTCGTCGCTACCGAACAGCGCAAGGATAATTGGATCGCCCCGCTGATCGACTTGCTCTCTGATCCGTCCGCAACACCATCCACTCGCGCCTTGCGTCGTCAAGCTCACCATTTCGCCATACGTGACGGCCTGCTGCATCGACGCAATTACAACGCCGACGGCCGGCAGTGGCTACTCGTGATAGCTCGCAGTCTGCGGTCGGAAATATGCGAGTCATTCCACTCTGATCCACAATGCACGCACTCTGGGGTGTCCAAAACTTACCACCGCATTCGACAACGCTACTTCTGGCGAGGGATGTTCCGCTACGTGCAGAAGTTCGTTCGCTCCTGCCTCGACTGCCAACGCCGCAAACCGTCAACACACATGTCCCCAGCCGGTCTACAACCGTTACCTTGCCCTGACCGTCCGTTTGGGCGCGTGGGTATCGATTTGTATGGACCACTTCCTCTGACGTCGGCTGGTAACCGCTGGGCCATCGTCGCCGTAGACCATCTGACGCGATACGCCGAAACCGCCGCCCTCCCTGCGGCTACTGCGTGCGATGTTGCCTCCTTCCTGCTGCACCGATTCATACTGCGTCACGGTCCACCCCAGGAGCTTCTCAGCGATCGAGGCCGTGTCTTCCTGTCGGAAGTCGTCGAAGCCATCCCCACGGAGTGCCATTCTGTCCACCGCAAAACTGCTGCTTACCACCCGCAGACGAATGGCCTCACCGAACGCTTTAACCGCACCCTCGGCGACATGCTTTCGATGTACGTCACCGCCGACCACACGAATTGGGATGATATACTGCCCTTCGTCACCTACGCTTACAATACCGCCCCTCAGAGCACTACTGGTTTTTCACCCTTCTTCTTGCTATACGGACGGCACCCGTCGCACACCATCGACACGATACTCCCGTACACGCCGGACCCATCTGAGTGTGCCCCTATTTCCGACACAGCCAGGCTTGCTGAAGAGCGTCGCGAGCTCGCCAAGACCTTCACGACGAATGAACAAGAGCGGCAGAAGGGTATTCGTGATGGTCCCGCCACTTCTGAGCCCACGTTCCTCCCTGGGGCGCTCGTATGGCTCTCGGTCCCGACCACCGCAGCTGGCCTCTCTTCAAAACTACTGCCGAAATACGAAGGCCCCTACCGTGTCATCGAGCGCACATCTCCTGTCAACTACGTGATCGAACCCATCGAACAATCTTTGGATATGCGCCGTCGAGGGCGCGACATTGTCAACGTGGAGCGCCTGAAGGCCTACTATGACCCGCTCGTAGTGACAAGCTGTTAGGTCGCCCGGCGGCTCCCTTTTCGTCCCCGGGGTAATTTTAGCGATGCATTGGAACCTAGCAATGGGTTGCACTCTTAAGAGCCTTCTAGTGGGTCATCTGCAAAAAGGATGCCGCTCGCGCTGAGAGTTCGTGCCTGGCCGTGACTGTCGCCATTACGCAGTATCTCAGAGTACCGGCAAATAAACGCCATAACAGCCCTTTCTTTGCGTATGACGCTAGCGAACACTGCCAGGAAGCTGGTCCGGAAGACGTCCCAGGTTGTCAGGGTAGACTCCCCTGTTCTCATACCAGGTCCTGGCGCTGTCTTCGAACGCGAAGTACACAAAGCTCAACTTGTCATTGACGTCCCAGTTGTTGACGGCCGCAGTCCGGTCGTACGACTCGAGCCACGTTTCTGGGTCCTCACATGATGATCCCCGAAAGATTGGCGGCTGCATCACAATCGCGGAAGGTGGCGCAGGGGCTGTCATCGTTGCCGCAGTCATGGTCATGGTCTTGGTCTTGCGAGTCTTCACGGGTAGAGGGCCGTACTCCGGATGTAGACCTTGTTGCCTCCAGATAACTTGTTGGTCGTGGTTGATGTGACGTCTCCTTCACGACTGGGGCTGGGTTCACGGCTTGACGGGGGGCGTGTGGTACATGAACGAAGCAGCACCTTCACCAGATGTCACGTGGTCGTGACGTCAACGAAGGCAGCAGTCGGTAGGTTCAAAATGAAACTGTTTATTTGGCCGAACTTGTGGCCGGTAAACGGAAAGACGGATTATAGCAATACACACTGGCACTGATAGCGGCGAATAGAGCGTCGGCCGTCGATCAACTGAGCATCGTTCGAGCGCGCCGGCTTTCATACATCACGCGTCGAACATTCTAGCCTTTTCACTGGTCGTCGCGCAAGCTCTGGAATAATGTTGAGTGTTCGCGTGCTGTGCGTAATGTTAAGAAAATGATCTGCTACAAACGTGAAGCTTCTCGAGCACTGAGGCGCGATCTGCGCCGAGCGTTGCTCACAGTCTTCGTGCGTTTAAACAGATCACATCTTAATGACACGCGTGCCAATATCACGCCAATTATCCTCACAGTGTGGGCACTTCCGCCTGTGTAATCGGGGTTGAAATGTTTCAACATTCCCGTACACAATAGTTCTGGTGCATACGTGAAGGCAGATACTCTCCTCCGCCTTCGTGAGGCCGTTGCAGGGTTTCGGATAAATGTGATAGCCGGATTAGGAACATTGTGTGATTTCTTTAAAGGTGTAGGTGGTATTGATTAAAAGGCACGGATCGTTAGGAGATGACGACGGTGCTCGGGCAGCGGCATCGGAGCCTCATTACCATCGAGGCCCGCGTGGCCGGAGCCTATACGATTTTTTCGCGTGTGGAAGCACCTAGGTGGTCGATGTTTTGCAGAACTTTAAAAGCCGCATACGGAACGCATCCCTGTTCAATGTTATGGCATTTTTCTGGTCCTTGAGTCGGTGATAATGGCCGTTGAGACCTGATCCGCGGCGGCTCGTGCAATAGCGATCTCCTCCGCGTGCATAATCTTATGTGCACGGAAGATGAGTCCGTTTACTGCGGTGTTTTGGTGGACGACCACGGCCGTGTACCAACCCCCATGGTGCGGGCCGGAGGCGTCCACGTAAAATACTCCGAATTTGTGACCATAGTGCCGAGGCAAGGCGTATGCGCGCTCGAGGCGTCGGCCACTGTGGTCTTCTCGGGCCATGCTAACCGCAAGAGGGCGATTATTCAGGGGAGTATTTCCAATCTTTCAAAATCTATACGCGCTGTTCCGTACGTATTCAATGATTGATGTGTAGTCGGTAAAAGAGGCGGCGACCCGACGGTGTCTGGGAAAGCATAGTAGATTGGTTTGTCAAATGCGCCTCTCGAAGCTCCATGAAAGTGTTGACCATTTCCAGTCCCAGAAGGCGCAGATTCAAGGTGTTAACCGTAAGGTCGAGGCCGCGCTTGTGTATTCTGCGGAGAATGCCTTTCGGGTGTGGGTCCGCTGTGGAGGGAGAGGTTGATTTTGCTTATGGCAACGAGGCGTTATGCCCAGCAGCCGTTGCTGATAGTGTCCTTGTGCCGCCACAGCTGTCTTTCATAACTTTTAAAAGTTATGAATTGTGTTGCCAAGTGATTTTATCTTTAGTAGTATATGTCACTAAGCTTAATACGCAATATTGTTACCGCCGCTCGGCGTAAGCCGCGTCTGAATGTGCGGCAACCTTCAAAACGGTTTGAAACAGCGCTCATGAGATAACGCGCACAACGCTAGTAGACTGTATACTGAAGCTAACCCGAGCCCCAGTGATAACGCGGGAAGTTGTACCACGCATGTATAATGGACGACCTCTTTCGCCGGAGATCAGGTTACCGGCGACTCACTAAGCGTGCTTGCCACTTCGACTGTCCTGCGAGTTTTAATTGTTTGGGCTTTGAGAGTTGCTCTTACGTGGCCGAAATTAGCTCAATGTATTATTCAATACGAAGCATTTCTTTTTCAGACCAAAGGCACTTTGACTCTATCTATCTATCTATCTATCTATCTATCTATCTATCTATCTATCTATCTATCTATCTATCTATCTATCTATCTATCTATCTATCTATCTATCTATCCGCCTACGCCCCGCCGCACTCGTGGCCATCTCCATGAATAACATAATGCGGCGGTCGCAGACTTCATGAAATCCTTTCGCGCTGTCACGTGTGGCGCATACGCGCTTGCATTGGACCTTGAATACGGGTATTGATTGATAAACGAAAATATTCAGTAGATCCCATGCATTGTCAAAATCAAAGCAAAGCCAGGCACTAGCAACCTATGCCGGATTTCTCGCTTTGAGCCAAGCGTTACGAGGTGGCTCGACGTCTTCGGGTAAATAAACTAGTTGTTCGCATATCGCGTGCTTACCAGGCACGCCTAGTACACTGGCGTGTAAATGGTTGCTGGTGGTTCAACGTAACTTCGGCACTCACGCTTGATCAGAGACGTCAGTTTCATTGCGACGAAGTGCACTCTACGGTGCCATGATGTGCAGATCGTATGTTGGCGTTGTAGGAGTGGTTGTGCAGCGCCTGATGCGCCTTGAGGAGTCATAGATATGTAATGTTTGTTACATATACATTAAACCTGATAGTGCACACTTCCACTACAGTTCTGTTTGTCCTGATATGACACATATAGGGTACTTGGCCGAAACAATCTGGAGCACTCGTGCCGCTCTGCGGTACAACGAATTACTTCCATGCAGCATGCTAGCCTTCCCTTCCGGCAGTAGCCGTGAGTTTTATTCTTGGCTTCAATCTGGGTATTGAGTCCATCGTAACGCCGTTCACGCTGGAACAACATTTTCTTTCATAGGGACTCCTTCACACGGTCGGTTTTAGTTTTTTCAACGTCTGCTGCTCATTCCCACGCACTATGGGCCACAGTCTGCGAGTATTTGCCACACGTGACTGGCGGTAAAGATTTCATGAGACATGCAAAAAGAAAGTCACGGTATTTATGTAATTACCTGCGAAGCATGTTCTGGATATATTGACGCCATTCCTATGCCAAACTTGTGTGTGCGAAGTAGAGACGCCCACGACATTCGCAAGGCGGAGCGGCTAGTTAGAGAGCAATGGCGTAGCCAGAATTATTTGTGGGGTATGGGTGCTCGTGCGTAGGTAATAATATTACCCGGTCCTGTGCTTGCTGATGTTACGTTATACCCGCAAACATCTTAATCTATCTGTCCACATTACTTTCTGTCTCACTCTCCCGCGTTTGCCTCCAGCTGCACTCCAGCGGAGTGCAGCTGTCGTACCACCTGTCGTGCGCGCCGCTCCGAAGAGTAGAAGATTCCTAGAGGAGAGAACGGGGGGGGGGCCGTATGAGAGGGGCAGGGGACGCGCATGCGCTGTGGGGGTGTGGGACGCGGGAGCCGCTCAGTAGAGGATCCGTAGAGCAGAGAGAGGAGAGAGGAGGACAGGACGCGCTGTGGGGATGTGGGACGCAGGCGCCACTCCGTAGAGTAGATAATTCCTAGAGGAGAGAAGGCGGGTGACCGTAGGAGAGGAGAGAGAGGGGGACGGGACGCGCTGTAGGGGGGCGTGGGACGCGGGCGCCGCTCCGTACAGTAGATGATTCCAAGAGGAGAGAAAGGGGGTGAGCGTCGGAGAGGAGAGAGGGGGAGGGGACGCGCATGCGCTGTAGGTGCGTAGGACGCAGGCGCCGCTCCGTAGAGTAGATGATTCCTAGAGGAGAGAAAGGGGGTGAACCTAGGAGAGGAGGGATAGGTGGAGGGGACGCACATGCGCTGTGGGGGGTGTGGGGCGCGGGACGCAGGGATGAACTAAGCCCCCGCAAGCACATGCAAGCATGATCAAGGAATGGAGTCGACCTGGGCGACAGACACCACCTGCCTAGCCATTGCTAAGCAGCCCCTCTGTGCTCTCGGCCATGACTCTGGTGACTGTGATAGTGGTTGACGGCCTTAATGTACTACAGCCCTATCGGAAATCCCAGTGGCACTGTCCCAGCGCCATACCTGATTGTGGGACCAGTGTGGCGCTGGATACTGGGACACTGGCACGCTGCACAGGGGCACACTGGACGCTGGCGCGCTGCACACTGGGACACGCGTTTTGGACCAAAATCCGGCTTCTAAATTGTTTTTTTTGTAATTTTGGTTATGCCCACATTGTAATTAAGGCTGAAAGACGAGCACTGGGACAAAAAAAATTAGAAAAGAAAACAGCGCGCAGGATTCGAACCTGTTACCTTGACAACCTAGTCATTCTCAGCCTGACACGCTACTCACTACGCCACACACTTTTTTTATGCTTTATTGCCTGTTAGACATGTACATCAAACAGCAAGCATATGAAAGTAATTACAAGCTTTGTCAGTCTAACTAGACAGACACTAGTTTAAAATTCCCGGAGAGCTGCCAAGGGTTCTACCTCGACAACCACTCAGGTACGCACTCCTGAGCTTTCTGAAGTTCTACAAACTTGGCCATACACTCTCGAAAATACAATCGTGCGGGCCGTGCATCTGAATCGCGATAAAAGCCTGCCATACGAGGCCCGCCATAAATAGTGAAGGCCATTTAGCATGAGCAAGTCAATAGGCAATCCCTCCGCAACATCTATTGTCAGAAATCTTATACCATGTGGATTTATAGGTAAATCCTTCTTTATCGTTCTTTGAAGTACGTCCCAAAAATATACGCCTTCCCAACAATGTAAGAAAACATGGTCTATAGTTTCTGGTTTTTTGCAAATAAGGCAATCTGTACCCCAAGGTAAGAAAAAACCCCTGTCTTCTTGAAATGTCTTAACAGATAATGTACCCGTGTGAAGCTTAAAAAAGAAGGACTTCGTGGAAGGAGCCACTTGCATTCTCTTTACCCGCTTAAGCACACCTTGCCCTCGGCCTCCAGTGTACATGGCTCGGTACATAGGTTCAGGCAGAACAGCATCACACACATCTTTGTACAGCTTTTTACGAGACACTGAAAACAGATATTCATTAGAAAATCTAACAGATAAAAAGCGTATACTGAGAATAACCTGCTTAAGATACCCGCAGACAGCACCGGTCATCTGATTCGTACTAACCACGTAACCAGGTAAAGCACGCATCAGTCTCAGTTGGCACACTGTACGAAGGAAAGGATCCCTTGTGTAGCGAAAAAAAGAACCTGTTTACAACTTGGCGTATGAAAAGATGTGGTAAACCCAGCCCTCCTTGTTTAACTCTTCTAAACAGATTAGTTCGACTGCATCTCTCCCAATTCGAGGCCCACACGAACACTGCAAAGACACGATGAAGCTTCTGTATGTTTGCCCTTGAACAATGCAACACTTGCATTACATACCAGAGTTTTGAGGGAAAGAACAGATTGCAAACAGTCGCCCTCGAAAACACTGACAGATGATTACCGTCCCATTTATTGGCTTTCTGCTGGATTTCTTTCGCTTGTTCTTGCCAGTAGTTGTCGTTATCTTTATAATATTGCAGCGGTACACCGAGGTACTTAACAGGTGTGGTCGCCCACTTAACATTGGCAAAATAGTCTGGTCTTGATGACCACTCTCCCATGCCAGAAGCCCAGGCACTTTCCCCCAGTTCACCAGACTGCCGGTTGCATTGCCGAAACTTTTAACTACAGCGATGGTAGCGGTAACACTTTGTCGATCGGTACAACCGCCAGAATTTTAACTTCCGATTCTTGTAACCTAAAGCCATGAATGCTGCTGTTTTGAGCTATTGCTAAGCACAACGATTCTATATATAAGCTGAACAATAGGGGACTAAGCGGGCAGCCCTGACGAACAGAACGCTTTATGTTAATGGTAGCTCCTAGTGACTTGTTGATTACGAGACGTGTTGTGTTGTGCAATTCCTGCATGCCACAGCTACTCCATCTCTGATTATGGATCCAACATTGACATGGTCGAGAATGGCAAGCAGAAGAACATGTGAAACACAATCAAACGCTTTCTCGAGATCAATCTGTAGAATCGCTACACCTCCTTGATTGGCATCCCAACACTCGAGCAGACATCGCATCTTGTGTATGTTGGTCACAATGGAGCGTCCATTAATCCCGCATGTTTGGTGAGGCCCTCACACCAATTCTTTTGATTACTCCCTGAAGTCGCCGCGCAATTACTTTCATGAAAATTTTGTAATCGCAATTAGTTAGTGAAATGGGTCTATACGAGGAAACTAATTTTAACTTCTCAGACTGTTCCGTCTTAGGTATCAAAACTGTATGTGCTTCACTAAAGGATCTAGGTAGGCCATCGAGTTTATATGCTTCGTTGAAGACATTAGGAGGACTTGGGATAATTCATTTTTAAACGCCTTATAAAACGAAGCACTAAGGCCGTCAGGCCCGGGAGATTTACCCGGATTCATCTTATCTATAGCCCTTTCTACTTCCGTTTGTGATATCGATAGCTCCAATGCTTCTTTGGTGCCGTCAGACAACTGCGGAATTCTTGTAAGAAACTCTTGCTTAAAAGCCTCTACATCAATGGGCGTGGCAGCGAAGAGCGCCTCGTAGTGTTTGCAAAACGCCCGTCCTATGTTGTCATTGTCCGTAACTTCGACGCCGTTGACCTCAATGACATCGATATGGTTCCGTCTGGCATGACTTTTCTCCAATCCAAGCGCTCGCTTTGTAGGGCGCTCATCTAAAGTCATTGATACTGCTCTGCCTCTCACTAGCGCTCCGCGGTAGCGTTCCTCCTCATGTACCTCTATCTTCTGTTTGATACTCCGCAAATCGTCAGCATAAACTCCAGGTTTTTCACATTCAAGAGCTGTCAGCTTCTCCAGTGTCCGTCTAAGTTCTTTCTCCTTCTTTTTAGATTCAAAAGATAAAACACTAGATCTCTCGATTGCTTTCATTTTGATTCGTTGCTTGAAAAGTTCCCACTCTTCTCCTATTTTGTCCATATGATCCACTTTAATATTGTTGATTTCTTCTATCACTGATACGTTAAATAGCTCATCACTTAAAAGATTGGAGTTCATTTTCAACTGTTCCCATGAAAAACTATTCCTTTCTTTCTTTGACCCTATATGACATTTTACAAGGCAGTGATCAGAAAAGGAAACAGGGACAACGTTATAACTGCTACACAGTGCTATGGCATCCGCAGTTAGGTAAAGTCGGTCCAATCGGGCGTTACTTGTACCCTGAAAGTGGGTATACTTCACGTCTCGGGAGCTATACACGCACTCTGCTACATCCACTAATTCGTACTCAATAATGATTTGAGCCAGGACATCACTGCTTTTGTCTTTAACGTTTTGAAAGCTTGATCTATCACTTTCGTTCAGAACACAATTGAAATCTCCCACCAATAAGAGTTTCCTACCTGTGCACATATGTTGTTGTAAATTATAAAAAAGTCGCTCTTTCCTGGACTATAGTTGGAGCATAAACGCATAGAATGCGCCACTCAATGTCACGATAATCAATATCACACCATACCAATCGACCTGAAGAACATGAAAATACATTTTGCACCACTAATCCGGGAAGCTTTCTAACAAATAGAACACATCCCCCAGATCTACCTACAGAATGGCTCGCAGTCGCAAAATACCGTGACGTAAACTTAAGCACCATACTCCCAGTCTCCTCGTCTCCTTCAACTTTCGTCTCCTGCAATGCTAGTACATCCAGATTTTCTTCCATCAACAATCTATACACTTGGCTTTGCTTCTTCCTAGAAAGCTAAGCCTCTGACATTCAGAGTCGCGAAGCTAAATGATACTTCAGAAGCCATTTTAACTCTGGGGAGGAGGTAGGCCCGGAGCATGGCGCTTACCTTGCACGCCTAGCGTAACGCTAGACGCCTCCGGGACCGCCCTGCGGTCGGGTCTCACTGCACAGTGAAAAAGATTTGGTCACAACTTTCTTGTCCGTGATGCCACCAGCTCTTGCTCTAATGCTGGTGCGTCTGCCAGTCGGCGTCTTTGCCGGCGGTTCCACCACGAAGCTTGTGCCATCCTTGTCACCCGTTACTGCAGGTTCTTCCAATGGTCTTTTAATTGCTGGGGGCAGCACCACTCGTCCCAGAGACGCAGCTGGCGTTGCGCGAGCCTCCACCCGACTCCATGTCAGAAGCGGCGTTCTCAGAAACGCATTTGGCTACCTGGTCCTGTTTCAAGGCAGGGGCAGACGCTCCGGTGACTTCGCAACTTGCGTCTTTCGCTGTAATGTCAGCCGCCTCGGCCGATACTGTTGTAGAGTCTGGTTGTTTGTCTACAGGTGCCGGTGTAGGATCGCCTGCTGATTTTGCAGGTTCTTCGCAGTTCAAACCTGTTGTGACTTGATCGCCGCAACCTTTAGCCGCATCCTCTGCTTCAGACACATCCATAATGTGCTCCGTTGAATCCCTCGGCCTCCGCTGATCCGGTCACTGAGGCGTACGAGCGGACGCACTCTGCGTCCACGTGCCCGAAACGCCGGCAGCGTGAGCACCGTGGAACTTTACACTCGCGGCGGACATGTCCCGTTCCACTGCAACGCAGGCATTGCATGGGTCGACCTGGGGCTACAACTAGGGCTAGTTCACCGCCAACGCGTATCTGATGTGGCAAATCCTCCACTTTCATGCCACTTTTGAGCTTAATGAAAACGGTGCGGGTCGTCGAGTTCTTCTCACTTACTCCTTCAACGCGCCAGCGTTCCCGAGTCACTTCCGTAACTTTTTCCAAACGCCGCCAACGCCGTGCGTACGTCGTCACCAGCAACGCCGTGCGTACGTCGTCGTCAGCAACGCCGTGTAACAGCCAGTGAAGTCGCAGCCTCACTTGCTGCTCCTGAAGGTCGATAACAAGGCAGCGCCGCCTTGACCTGAAGTTCTTTCAGTTGAGTCAACCTCTTCGTCGCCTCCGGGCTGTTTAAGGTGACGGCCCACACGTGGTTTATCTGGTACGCTCCCAGTGCCAAAACGTCAGGAAGCATCCTCTCTTTGTCCAGAGCGTCCCGGAAATCCTCGACTCTGAACGGCCGTGCTCGGACATCTCCGTGCAAAAACACAGTGTTAAAAACAACACGTCCTGTTGGCAAATTCGGCAAGAAGATCTTAAAATCCTTGTCAGTTTCGTCGGTAATCCTGTTTCCCCGGCCACCAACGACCGCCTTCGCTGCTCGAATGACAAGCTTCAGGGTTATTTTTTCTGCATGTTATAAATAATTCCGGTATCCAATAGCAATGTTTTCTCGCTTACAAACGCAGATTTTCGTCTCTTCGTGCTCGCGCCAACCTGACAGGAGATTGTTTGTTTGTTATGGGCTGCCTTGGATCAGAACGTCTACCTGGCACGTTTTGCACCAAAACTGACGAGCGTAATCGCAGATGTGTTGCGGCAATCGCACTGTCTCGCTAAGCGGTTAGTCATACCTACGTAGCAAACATCGTGCATCTGAACTGCTCACTGAACACTGTAATTTTCGTCACCCGTTTGAACAATATTTCTGTCCCCTTGTTTACGTTCCGCGTACTAGATCTGCAGTAGTTCACTCTAGCCGAAACGAGCATTAGGCTTAGGGCCGCACTTCGTGAGCCACGGTCGCTGTGAAGATCGTGGGTATATATTCCATTACAAAGAGTCTAATAACCGCTAAAATGTAGTTTCGATCATAACTGACCCAAGCGAGGTCATATTTGCACCTTCGATTACACAAATCAGAAGCTGAAAACGCAGAGATTGGGCGTTGCAGCGGCTAACTGCTGCCGGTGACGTGCGGCTTTCTGCGGTACGAGCGGGAACGACTGACTGCTAGAGCAGGTTGATCTTGATTATCAGACTAAAACTACTGACATATTGTGTTGCGAATGATGAGTTCTTTCAATGTGGTTTATAAACTACATTGACGACACTCGAACACACTTCAAGGAAAGCGCACGCGCGCTCGACAGATGATTGCTTTAGCCTACAAGCACATCCGTCGCCTAACTGACACTAAAGCTATATATGTGTAGCACAGAGGACAGAACATTTTGAAAATATTCGATAAATTTTACACTCGACATCTCGCGATCCAATATAAAGTCTTATAGAAAGTCCATCAAGCGCGCCCAGTTTTTTCCAATGTGCCGCCGGTGTTCCCAGTGTGCGGGCAGACACTGTACAGTGTGACCAGTGCGTCCCAGCGCGCTGTAAGACACTGGGCGACACTGCACAGTGTGTCCCAGTGCGTTTCAGCTCACTGGGCGACACTGGTCACGCTGTACAGTGCGTCCCAGTGTCTCCCAGCGCGCTGGGAGACACTGGGACACACTGTACAGCGTTTCCACTGTCGCCCAGTGCGCTGAAACGCACTGGGCGACACTGGAAACGCTGTTTTTTTCGATAGGGAGTGTTCTGGTTCTCATAGTGGGTGCTTCCCTACATCATCAAAATGGCCGGTCGCGGGAGGCGGGACGCCGGACGCGGGAAGGACGGACATAGCCCTGAGCATAAGATTCTTCGCATCTAAAAAATCCGAGTGGTGGTGGAGTTGTATGAAGAGCCCTCGGGTGCGGCCTCCCCGGCGACCACAGCCGGTATTGCACTCCCTCACCAGTGCAGGATTGGCCACCCTGGTGCAGTATTTGTCCACTACCTCCCACATGAGCAGACCAATTAGCCCTCGGCCCTCAGTCTCCAGCGGCGGCGAAGCAACCGACCAAGGCGGTGGTCAGACCTAGGACGCTGTTCAGGTTGCTCAGAATCTCTCGGTTCGGTCAGCCCGCCATTGCAATCTTAACTTGTGAGCGCTTAAAGCTAGAACGTTATCTAGTGAGAAATATCGAGCTGTGCTGTTGAGAAGCCAGAGGGTGTTGAATGGGATGTAACAGGGTTCAGTGAAGTAAGACCTGATGAGACTTATACACAGCTAAAGAACGGGCAGGTTCACACTATCTTGGCTTAGTTGACAGAAGAGAACTGCGGGTGGGGTTCCTATGCATAAAGTTACATATAGGTGGCAACTTAGGGGAATACTATACAATTAGTGAAAGTGTGGCAAGTATTGTAATGAAACTTACTGAGAGGTACAAGTTTAAGCTTATACAGGACGATGCGTCTACATCCAGCCATGATGACCATTTAATGGAACACATCTATGAAGACGTAGAATAAGCAATGAGGCAGGTGAAGGCCCAGTATACTGTATTGATGGGTAACTGTAATGCCAAGGTAGGCTAGAAACAGAGGGGAGTTACGAGGGGAAATTCCGGAGGGGGAGTCACTTGTACAGTTCGCAGAACGCAATAACTTATGCGTATTGAATACCTTCTACTGAAAACGGGCGAACCGTATGTGGACTTGGAGAAGCCCTAACGGTAAAACTAAGAATGAAATAGACTTCATACTGTGTGCAAAACCTGGCATCTTACAGGATGTGAAGTGGTTGGCAAGATTTGACGCAGTGACCGTAGAATGGTAAGGTCTCCAATCCGCCTAGACTTCAGGGAGGAACGGCAGAAACTGATACCGGAGAAGCCATTTATTGAGCTAGCGCTGATAAGGAAAGTACAGGAATTCGTGGTCTCGCTTCGAAATAGATACGCGGCAGTAACCGCGATAACCGAACTGAGCGTTGACGCAAAGAAAGATCATATCACTAGTATCATTGAGGAGTGTGCAATAGAAGTCGGATGTACAGTCATTGGACAGCACATTGGCAGCTCTCCCAGGAAAAGAAAAACCTCATCATTAAACGTGAAAGCATGAAAGCCTCAAACACAAGAGACACAATTTAGCGGGCAGAGTTTTCGAAGTGAATTGGTAGGCATGAGGTAGCCGACATAAGAAGATATAACATGGACAGAATTGAGGATGCTCTAAAGAACAGGCGAAGGCTCAAAAGCTGGGACGAGAATATTGGACGTAGGCAAGTACCAGATGTATGTACTGAGGGACAAGGAAGGCGAAGTCACTACGAATATGGATAGGATAGCTGACGTAGCGGTGGAGTAGTATTAGCCCAGGGAAAGTGGGCATCACCCAGTAACGGCAGGGGGTGTAGGAAAGCCTTGGAGGTAAAGCCACTGGAACGGGGAAACTACTACGACCGACCGGCCCGCCGCCATATTTGGTTCAAAGCGGCGGAAACTACAGCAGAGCAGTGTGGATTTTGCGCAGAATAACGAATGTTTGACACATTGCGTGTGCTTTTGCAACCTCGATAGAAGCATTCCGCTGTCCTTTAACTGATCAGGAAAGAAATAGCGGCAGTTTTCACTTACCTGCACGCGCACGCATGCGTAATAACGCTATAAACAAATGCGAACTGCGTGGCATGTACGCACTCGGTGTTCGGCATTTGTTAAATGCGGCGCATTTCTTGGCGAACTTCAACGCCTTTTTGAACGTATCTATCTATCTATCTATCTATCTATCTATCTACCTATCTATCTATCTATCTATCTATCTATCTATCTATCTATCTATCTATCTATCTATCTATCTATCTATCTATCTATCTATCTATCTATCTATCTATCTATCCATCTATCAATCTATCGATCTATCGATCTATTTTGTAGCCATCTACGACTTTGTGCTCTCCTGGCCGTTTCGTTAACGGGATGTATACCAAAAATGCTAAGGCGTAACATGACTGTATGACGAAGATAAATGACAGGTGATAACATGAAAACCGTAACATGTATGCGATGAACCGCATAATTTACACGCTCCTGTCTGATTGCTCTTGCGGCCGCTTCGTTCACTTTATGTATACCACAGTTGGTGTGACCTGACAAGAGTTTATGACGAACATAAGTGACATGATGTGCAGATCATGACACGCATGTCATATACAACATGATTTACATGACGTGGTCTTGGGGTTCTAGCGGCCGTTTCCTTAAATGTATCTATGCCAAAACTGCTATGACGAGACATATCTGTATGACAAACGTAAATGCCAGGTGGTGGCATGAAAATCTTTACTTGAATGTCACGTACGGCATGACCTACTAATTGCCATGGCGATGGCGTGCTGCTAGCTGGTTCGCTAACTTGATAGACACCAAAATTCATATTGCATGACGTGACTGTAGGACGAACATAAATAACAGGTGTTAACACGAAAGTCATAAAATAGATGTCATGTACAGCATGATTGAAATGCCGCGCTCATGGTGTGCTCGCGGTTGGTTCGCAATCTGGATATAAACAAAAATTGGTATTGCGTCGCATGACTCTATGAAGAACTTGAAGGGCAAGTGGTAAGATGAAAATAATGGCATGCATGCCATGTACGGCATGAATTACATGCCACGCTGATGGTGTGCTCGCTGATGATTGGCTAGCTTAATATTCACCAAAATTGGTATTGGTTCGCCATACAGTTATCTCAAGCTATACTAACTTTCGTGAATATCAAGCTAGCCAACCGGCCGCGAGCCTACCATGAGCGCGGCATGTAATCATGCTGTACATGAAATGAATGTCACCATTTTCATGTCACCAGCTATCATTCTTGTTCCCCATACATATATATGTCGCCAAAGAAATTTTCGAATAGATGCATTCATTGAAGTGGCCACAGCGCCTGGAGACATTAGCGATGCGAGCGAGGTGGACTCTTTATGTGGCGAAGCCCACCGAGACAGGTGCGGCAGCGAAGAGAAAACGAATCTGGTACTTTCCCCGTTCCAGTGACTTTACTTGTAGGAAATGCACAGGGGCTAAGGCGGTGGTGAGAATCGGCTAACATCGGATCCGCAGCTCGACGTTCGCTGCCGAACATGGAGGTATCAACCGAGCGATAGAAAAGATTTGCTTCCGTTCGAATCGGCCCATTCTAAAGTGGTAAAACGTACAATTGTGATGATGTGCCTTGTATCTTCTTTGAAAAAGTCATGTGATAACAAGATGCGTGACAGTTTTTTATGCCCAGAATGGCACACTAAGAGAAGCTGGCTACCCTCGCGTGGTCATTGTCTAAATAGCTAAGTCCCTGCTACAAAAGCTTAAGAGCACAATAAATGTAGCCGACAAGAGCACAAGAGCAGTAACCAAGAGTGCGCAGCGTGTTACGCGGCCCGAAGTTGTGCCTTATGTGCACCTGAGTGCCGCATTCCCTCGAAAAAGTCACTGGGAAATATAGGCTTCCAATTCTTCCTTCGGCCACAAAGAGGCAGTTCGTTCTTCGCTCCCGCATTAGTGGGAAGAAAACAGCACCTTGCGACAAAAGGCATGTGAGGCCCTTCGTCAAGTGCGCTGTCGGAGTGGTATACGAAATTAGACTTAGCTCCGGAAAAGGCTACATAGGTTATACGGGATGCTCCATAAATGACAGAGCGAGAGAGCATTTGCAAAATTTACATAAAAAAGGAAAAAAATCACGCCATATCCACGAAGTCAATGATGATGAGTGGGCGAAGCTCGATCGTTTTCATCCATGGCAGAAAGAGAATGTGTGGTCTGGAACGCGCTTATACTTCATGGTCATCAGCGTCATCGTCATCGTTATCACGTGTAGTGGGTACATTCCACTATACTGGAACGCGCTTATACTTCATCGTTATCCCGTGTAGTGGGTACATTCCACTATACTGGAACGCTCTTATACTTCGTCGTTATCACGTGTAGTGGGTACATTCCACTATACTGCGTCATCGTTATCTTTATCACGTGGAGTGGGAACATTCCACTATCCGTGGCTACCTGGCGAACCATGTGAAAGAACCTACCTACCTACCTACCTACCTACCTACCTACATACTACTACTACTACTACTACTACTACTACTACTACTACTACTACTAGTACTACTACTACCACAACTACAGAGGAGGGGCAGACCCACACCCTTAGGAGCTTCGCCCCTAAAAAACTAGTTTAGCTGAGCATTGCGATACGAGCACGTGTGATCCTCGACTGAACTGGATTAAGATTATCGGTAAAGGGGAAATTGTGAGCGCACGGTTGGTCCTTGAACCTTTTGCTATATCGCAGAAGGCATCTTCGTGTGTTAGTGACCCTTCTGTCGGCCTGTACAGTGGAGAGAGGGGTGTTACGACCGGTACTGGCGCCGAAATGGAAGCGTTGTCCTCTGTTCTTCCTACAAGTCACCGAAGAGCTGCTGGCCCGCTGAAAGCCGCTCAAGGACGAGTATTGTCCGTCCGAGCCGGGAAGTGAGGCGCCATGCAGTCCGACGCCGCAAGGTGTTCGACGAGAAGATCGCAATGATTTGAGCTCGCGACACCCTCCTTGAAGAGACAGCGGCGTCGCTGTAGATAACAACCCATCTCGCTGATTGAGCGGTGAACGGTGGACCTTTTGATGTGCCCGGTTGTCTAAGCGTGCGACCCAACAGCCTACTGCCTTCACATGTCAAGAAAGGACCACTTTGGCGCCACAGCTGCAGAGTGCTGTGGGCACGCCTCACTCAAGGACGTTGATCTGGGCGGATGTGGATGGCACCCCCGGAAGTGGTGTGTGTCCTGTGATTGAGAGCGCAATTTGGAGTCATTCCCCCCATATACAGATCTGGGAAGAAGAGACGCTATATAATCAGTCCCCACGGGCTGGTTCGACACGAGATCGTCGTGCTGTAAAACGAGATCGTGACGATGTAGCGAAATCTTCGTTTAGATGTTCGTCATGTAACGAAATGCTCGCCATGTGAATACTGCAATTTAACCTGTCTAAAGTTTCCCTTCAGTCTCTTCATGCTGCCTCGGCATCTTCCTCCCGGGTCTCCGGTGCCTCTACAGGCCGGTCACAACAGGGGGGTTTCTGGCTTCGCATATGTAATTCTCATATCTTTCTTGACGTATGCCCACGCGGTGTTGGTGTTTATTAAGGCGAAAGCCTTTAATATCTGATGCTCACGACCGTCCTTCCGTCAGTCCCCAGGTCCGTACACTTGCACGGTGCCAGGTGGCCACCGGGGCGCGCCAACGAAAGCCGGTCGCGTTGGTCGCACCACGCGTCGGACTCTACAGCGTTCGCGCTTTGCTTCGTCGCTGTGCCCAGCGTGTCCAATTATGCAAGAAGGGAGACGCGCGCATGGCGTTTCATTCTGTCCGACCCCGTCTCAATGGGCACAGGCCTTCGCCGAACACACTTTGGTATTCACAGTGTCATTCAATTCTTTTTTCTCGCAGGGTGTGCTAGCGCTTGTCCCTGTACCCTCGCTTATGAATGTGTCTTTTTTTGCGCAACCTTTTAATTTCAAACATGCCGAAGACATTAGGCCAAGATCGAGTTTTACTACGAAATATACACTTTAACTTCGTGGCGTCACTTGCGGACATTTCGGCGCGGTATTTGAAAATGAGGCATTCACCTTGATCTGTAATAATTATCATATGGTGGAGAAAGTAACGACGTTAGATTTCTCTAAGTGCGATCTCTCAAACTAAACCGACTCATTGTTTCACTTTAGTGTCCCTTTCAGAGCGTTTTACGTAGAGCAGCCAATGAAAGTGAACGAAAGCCGATGGTATTCTCAAAATGAAGTACAATCTTTGGGACTCATTCGCAAAAGTGCCCAATCTTTAAGCAGTTTTGAAGTCCAACAGAAATGTTACATTTCGCTTCTAATTCTGGTAACACAGTATTACTGCATTACACGTTTCTCATACATAGTCCTTACACCTTTATCATACACAAATAGTCATCATACATGTTCCTCCCCAGCAGTTCACCTGCAACATTGTAACTACTGGCAATAGATGTCACTATGACTCTCGAATGAGAAATATTAATGCACTGAAGGCTCGTATATTTACGTCACCATGAACAATAATCTAAGTTCCGTCACATACTTCTTGGTATGACATGATGTTGTCACTGACATTACAGCCAATACGTCACTTGCTTCGCATCGGAACGCAAGCTGTGGTGCGGTGATCTGCATAAGTAGTGGTTCTCGGCATATTTGATGAATGTGAGACTAAATCGGGCTGAGTCATAAGAATACATATCTAATGTTTAACACGTTGTGAAATGAAGGATTGCCGACAGAGCAACCACAATAAGAGCTGCCCTGACGTGACAGTTCTCTAGGGTATTTTTCCTAAGCAATTTGAAGGACTGACATGACTCTGTGGTAAAACATTTCACCGCCATGCAGAATGACTGAGTTCGGTTCCGGCTCGAACCGTGAATTTATTCGCCTCCACGGGGATTTTTTACTCATTTAAAACGTCCTCAAGTCGGCACCGGATTTTCAGCGACAAGTGACAGTGTTAAGGTCTCGAAAGTATCTTCTCGCTGTCCGTAGTATAAACTGTTAATCACCTGTGGTGCATATCCGCATACCACGTGCCATGGTGTGCCACATGTTACTGGTGCAAAAGGTCAATGGCGTACGCGAGAAGATATCTACGTTATTCTCTCGTCATGACTTATCAATCGCGTTCATCATATACTCGCGTCCTCCTATGCAAATTTTATAATGTACCAAGTCAAGGAGATGACCGTGACAGGGCTCAGACGTAGTCGGCTAGCTAGCTAGCTAGCTAGCTAGCTAGCTAGATAGATAGATAGATAGATAGATAGATAGATAGATAGATAGATAGATAGATAGATAGATCGAAAGAAAGAAAGAAAGAAAGAAAGAAGAAAGAAAGAAAGAAAGAAAGAAAGAAAGAAAGAAAGAAAGAAAGAAGGAAAGAAAGAACCAGCCAACGCGCCTTTCGGTAAGAAATATTGCCCATTTATTAGTGCCAGTAATGGAGGAGCCCCGTGCTACGCGAGGGAACTGTAGTGAAAATTCAGCTGCTCTAGCTAAAGCCTAGCCGACAAAACGTGCATCCTTTGTTTGCATCATCGGAGCGGCTTTCACTTCGCCGCGCACGAGGCGAATTGCCTTATAATCAATCTATCAATCAGTCAATCAATTAATTAATCAATCAATCAATCAATCAATCAATCAATCAAGACTTTACTTCAGCTTCAAAGGCACTCAACGATGCTGGATGCGAACAGATACGAAAGCCGTGTCCCACTAGTGGGAACTTCACTAGACGAGCACGAGAGAGGGTTATCGCGTTTTGGTCTTATACTTGTTCGCGTTTGACGTCGCAAAACCACGATATGATTATCAGGAATGTTGTACAAATAGGATGCTTTGCTTTGTTAAGTAGAGAACGTGACCCACCATGGTGGTGGTTGTTGTGGGGCTTGACTGCTGAGCTGATGGTTGCGGGAGCGAATCTTGGCCACGGCCGCCGCGTTTCGATGGAAGCAAAATGTTAGACACCCGTTTGCTTTGATTTATGTGCACGTGCAATAACACCACGTGGTCGAAAATTTCGGAGATAGCAACTACGGCGTCTTTCATAATCATATTGCGGTTGAGGGATGTAGAACTCGAACAGTTGTTGTAATTAGGTAAAGTAAACAATATCCACTCAGGTTCGTATGAACAACCGCACGACATGTAGGTACTAAAACACGTTCTTGGGCTAGTTGGTGCATAGTATAATGGATATAGGAGGAACAAAAAAACGAGGACCAGAAACGACAGGACTGGTGCCAAAGTGGTGACAGGACTTGGCACCAGTCCTGTCGTTTCTTGTCCTCGTTTTTTTTTGTGCCTCCTATATCCATTATGTAGATACTATGCGAGCGCCCAGCATATGACTTGAGGCAAATTGACATATCTCGTCTTGCTTTCCCACATCATATTGGTTATTTAGTCCAGCAGCTTTGCAGGGCTGCAGGAAGTACTCTTGCGAAGAATATTGCGTAACGCTAGTTATCTGTGCAGCTGGCCCGTTTACTAGTCAGTAGGAGAAATATCTGAATTATTGGAGCAAATGTAATACGGTGTGTCGTAGGCGAGATAACCCAGAATGTGAAATCCATTAGTGAACGTAAGAATCTGGTGGGCAGTAGAAATACAGTAAACGCTGTTCAAAACATAGCAGTCCCGGACGCATTTTCAGTGATACTCATGCAAGAAGCTTACCTGATAAAATGCGTTTTGAGATTTAGCAGTATCGACTCGTGCTGCAGTGTCAACACCAGCTTCACGGGCTTGAACTGATTCATAGCCTTCAAACCATGTTCCAGCAACAATGACAACCAGCCCAACCACCAGACTTTTCAATAAAGGAGCCATATTGTGTGTGCGGGAATGAGGGGGTCTTGATAATACGTCCACGAGAATCGAGCTTATATATCCATCAAGAGTCATTTAGTACTTCTATTTTGTTTCTAAAAAAGGGAGAGGAACACTGGCGGCATTGACGTTGGTGGCACCACGCCTCTTTGTTGTTTTTCCTTCAGACGTTACAAGCATTTATAAGAGTTGCAGACTGTTCGAAGTATAATCAAAATTATATTTTATTGTCTTCGGCGACCCTACAATGATTAAAGAACAATAAACGCAGGAAAGAAAAAATAAAAGAATGGATTGGAACCAGACAGCCTGATAATTAGAGGCCGGATTTTTAGTCGTTAAAGAAGCGCATTTTATGGGCCGAAAAAAAGGCAGGCAAAACAGCATTTTAGGCGCCGAAAATAGGGAGGCAGAGATGTTTCAGGATTCAAGCGTCGCAAGTGTAGTCACAATAAATTTTTAGACGAATGCAAATTCCTTCAAAACAAACACGTGCGCGGCGTGCATCTAGACAGGAAAGAAAAAAAAACGGCAGATGCCACGCACTGTGGGAATTGATATAATGCGAAGCAGCCAGCAAGAAGCAAATCTTGCTGTACATAATATGCATGTCATTATTTACTTGTTAGGACATGTCAGCATGTTCGTCATATAGGCACATCGCGCAATGCCAATTTTGGTGTATATCAAGCTAGCAAACTGGACGCAAGCGCACCATGAGCGTGGCATGTAAATGGCATTGTAGATGACATGCATGCCAAGATTTTCATGTTACCACCTGCCACTTATGTTCGCTATACAGTCACGTACCGCCATACCAATATTGGTGTATATTAATCCAGCGAAACGGCCGTGAGCGCGCCATGAGCGTGGCATGCAAGTCATGTCGCACATGACATGTCACGATTTCCATACTACCACTTGTCATTTATGCTCGTCTTACAATGACGTCACTCAATACCAGTTTTGGTGTATACCAAGATAGCGAAACGGCCGTGAGCGCGCATTGAGCGTGGCATGAGAGTCATGTCGCACATGACATGTCACGATTTCCATATTACCACTTGTCATTTATGTTCGTCATACAGTCACGTCACGCAATTTCAAAATTGGTGTATATGAAGCTAGCGAAACGGCCGCGAGAGTTTCATGAGCGTGCCGTGCAAGTCATGTTGCACATGACTTGTCATGATTTCGACATGACCACTTGTCATTTATGCTCGTAGTACAAGCACGTCGCTCAATACCAAATTTCGTGTACATCCAGCAAGCAAAACGGTCGCCAGCGCGCCATGAGCGTGGCATGTAAATCATGTTGTACATGTACATGACATGCAGATCATGATTTTTAAATGCGAAGCATTTCTTAGTGAATTTCGGCGACTGTGAGCGTAAATCATACTTTTCATGAAAAGTTATTCACGATTTTCATGAGATGACCAGTTACTCGAGTTCGTCATACAGTCATGTTATGCCATACCAATTTTGGTATAAATCCCATTAACGATACGGCCAGGAGAGCACAAAATCGTAGGCGGCTAGATAGATAGATAGATAGATAGATAGATAGATAGATAGATAGATAGATAGATAGATAGATAGATAGATAGATAGATAGATAGATAGATAGATAGATAGATAGATACGCTCAAAGTCGCCGAAGTTCACTAAGAAATGCTTCGCATTTAAAATGTATGATTGCTTGTGATTGCGGAAAGGCGCCAACAGTAAAATATGCTCGTGCATTTGTTCTTTTTTCCGCATGGCTCACAGAATACAGTATCTCCTTTTATTCATTAGCATGGTTAGTCATGTGTCTACTGTCGAATTCGCACACACCGGGGTCTCTTTCTTTAGGCATGGTTGAGAAGGGCAGCACAGAAGCATATAGCCAGACTGCCAAAAGAACAGATGGAAGGGATGCCTCGTATTGGCGGGGTGTAATCGCGTGGGGTTTATTTTGCCCCTGTCGATGAGTAACGTAAGAAGGAATTTAAAAACAAAGGAATGCCCCGTGCACGTCATATTTTACAGCGAAAGCTGTTATGAGATCACAAGAAGGGGCGATTCTGGCGCCGTAGCTGTCCGCCGCCGCCGGTGTCCGTAACCACTATCTCGCGAAATAAGGATAACGAAAAAAATACAAAATACTGAGGTCAGAATTGGAATCGAACCCGGGCCCTTTGCGTGGCAGCCCAGTACTCCACTATTGTGCTACGCATGTGCCTGAAACTCCGTTGCAAACTGATCCTACGCCGGCTTTATGTAGGGTAAGGAATCGCATTAGCACGTGTGATAAAGTGTTTTAGAACAGTAAAGTAACAACCAGGCTTCACACAATGCGAATTGCGTGACCAGTAGGTCATCGAATGCGCCTACCCATTAAAAAAGCCTCAGGCATAATTATTTATCATCGTCAGCCACAGCACCAACAAAGTGCGCATGATTTCGTACAAGTGTGCAGCGGGTACCACGCTTTTCAGAAGAATGATAAATAATGCATGGTGGACGCTTTCCCACTACTCAAAAATATGATGGTCTATGGCGTAGTGGCAGGGGCGTAGCCAGAAATATTTTTCGGGGGGGGGGGGGGGGCACCACCTTGATTTCTGGGGGTGCACCTCCTTGAAAGGGTCATTTTTCCCTATGCGTGCCGTGGCGAAAAAAAATTTTGGGGGGGGGGGGGGCACAAGCCCGGTGTGCCACCCCGGCTACGCCACTGCGTAGTGGGTATCATGCAGTGTGCCTGTAGTAGTTGCCCCAAGATTGTTTCAAAAGGCTCTAGAAAAGCCGCTCTTCCTGCTTTCGCTGGGACTGCGCTGCGCGTTGCGCGCAGTCCTGCCTTTTTTTTCTTTTAATCATCCCAATCCTTTTACCTGACGGCTCTCGACGGTTTCGCATTCGCCAAGCGCTCACGCCATATCAGCGGGGGCGGTGTATGTTGGCAGGCGAGCCCGATTGGGTCTCCCTTCTCGGAGGTGGCCTTAGGTAAGGGGGCGGAGCCAGTTTTCTTTGTTGTTGTTTGTTTCATGACGTCTCTTCAGTTTATTTTCTTTCTTGGTGTTTCTCTTTCGCGAGGAGCAGCTTCATGTTTTCTGAAGTCATTACCCTTTCTGTCTTTTTTTCTTCGTTTTCTCGCGTGGGTAGAGGCAGCTCTTGCGCAGCTTAACCCGACAGCAAGCCGACAGCGCCGACAGCACCGACAGGCTGAGACGGGCACATTTGTTTTCAGGTTTTAAGCGTCCCGACATAGTCTGTGGTATGCTGCATGGTCACTTTTAATCGTGATTTGGCTTACGTCTCAGCCAAACTCGATGCGTGTAGGCCTTGATCGCGATCAAAAGTGTACGCGCTACGCCGGTATTATGGCACGCCGACGTGATGCGTATACGTACAACGCTTAATCCCGCATGCGGTCGACATTGGACGCATTCTCATTAGTGTCAACTTCATAAGCTGGCATTAACTAATACTGCACTCACCCAGCTAACTCACGCTGTTGTTTCAGTTTAGTTTTAGAGTTCGTTACTGAACTCAGCTGGCCAGCGACCAAGCGCGTCCAGTTTCCAAAACAGGTTCTTCGTGAACACACTGGGCTTATTGTCGAAATCACGACAGGATCTTTGAAAGTATTAATTGCGCATCCAACGACGTGCGTATCCACCGTCACCACGATGGCTCGAACTTCTGCGTTCCTTCGAGCTTCCTTTAACACCGTTGCATAACACCAGTGTCACACGCACACTTTTGATCGCGATGAGGCCCGACACGGATCGAGACCGGCTCGGATGTTAGACAAATCACGATTAAAAGTGACCATGCAGAAGCTCCACAGACTATGTCGTGATGAACCAAACCTGAAACCAAATGTGCCCGTCTGAAGCCTGTCGGCGCTGCCGAGTGCATGCTCCGCACAGTATTGTCCATACCGGCGCAAGAAAAGGAAAAGAGAGAGAGAGAGTGAGAAACGAGAATCACTTCAAAAAGCATGCAGCCGCTCCGCACGGCAAAGAAAAAAAAAGATAAAAAACATGGGGATGGAAATGACGTCACGAAGCAAACGACCACAAGAAGAAAACTGGCTGCACCCCCGTACCTCAGTGCACCTCCGGAAAGGGAGAACCGTCCCATTTCGGCGAGAACTTGCCTTGGCAGTAGTGTGGAAGCTTCGAAACTGAAACGTTTGTCTACGTGCCCCAAGAAATAGTACCTACTTTACTTTCAAATTTTCAGAGTTACCCAGTTCAAGTAAATAATGCTTTCTTCTTTGCAAAAAATAAAACATGTATGCGAAACCGTTGGTAGAAAAAAAAACTTGGGTACACCTTTTTTGATTTCGTCCACAACTTTTATTAGATTCAAAAAGTTGTCTGCTGCTTATACAAAAAAGGAAACTGCAAGAGTCTCGAAATGCCCGTGAATGCTTGTTTACCTTGAGGAAAATGTGCATTCTGTGCGAGACTTTCGAGCCTTGGAATACATGTAAAGTTGTGGATGTATCGAGGTAGCGTTTCAAGAATATTGTTTATTGCGACAGCATAAATCAGTAGGCCTCCGTGTTTTCGCAGTTGATGTTTTCTTAAAGTTCTGAGGGTGCTTTCAGGAGTTTATTTTCTGGACGATAGTCGGCGTTTATGGGAGTTCTTTCGCGTAAACCTCTAATTCTCCGCAATTTGGTGTTTCATTTTGCAATATGAGTTAATGCAATGTGTTCTGATTAATGTTATTTCTCATGGAAAGGCGGTGCATATTCTTGCTGATAATCTTATTTCTACATCCCTTCATTCTGTGTCACTTCATATTCAGTTACTGTGTTAATAAGGCTGTTGATGCGCACTGCTGTAAACATGCCAAGGTGTATTTTGATACGGAGGGGGGGGGGCGTGATTGGGTGGGGGGGGGGCAAGAGCTGGCCAAGCTGCTTCTCAGCTTTTTCTCCCAGCTTCGCTCATCTTCCCGATGAAAAATAAACTACGTATTATTATTATTATTATTATTATTATTATTATTATTATTATTATTATTATTATTATTATTCTCTATACTCCGAAATAATACATGACGTGATATCTGAACACGAGACCACACGAAAACACTGTGTGTTACTTAGATGTCTGGAAGGTTTCAATGCACAAACACATACAAGCACACATACTTGAATACAAAATACCTACGTTTGTTCGCATTACAACCTTAACCCACTAGCGCCCAGCGTAATTTACAAAGTTGACTTCATGTTTCGTGAATAGAAAATACACAATCTAATTTTGTGATTTTGCTGATTAGCATTTTTGACGCCAGATGTGTCAGTAAGATACTCCTAATCTCACATATTGACTAGGGTCTATTTTTCTAGAGCTACAAGTCATTTAACTTTCGGAAAACGAGTGCTCGTCGAAAAAGACGTGATGACTACAACGTTTTATAAATTACTTTGCTGTTTCACACTTTATATACTGAAAAAAAAAGAGAAATATTTGTGCTTCAGAAGAAACAAAATTATCGCTGCAAACCGCAACAATAAGCAAAAGTGCATACTTTTGCTCTGAAGAGTATTCAGATGTTTGTGTACTTTTCGTAGTACACTGGACGTGTGTGGGTGCTTAGATGAGCATTTTGTTGCAGACTGCTTTATAATCGACCAAGGTATTTTCTTCGGAACAATGCCGTTTTCACGGTTGTCTGAAGCTCGCGAGGCTGCAACAGATGTCGGGGTGGATATATGAGAGCCCGTTTCTGTTGGCATTCGGACTACCAACCCTAACTTGGTAACTGATGAGGAGAAGAGAGATGACGATGGTATATAACAATGGATGCCCCCTGCCCGCGATAAAAGAAGATGGAACGAAAAAGTCGCACAATACTGCTTTTGTTTTGACCCAGGCAACGAGAATATTTCCGTAAAGGGCCTAGACAATATCATAGTTGCTATGGCAACAGACTACGAGATAGTCGAGCAAGTACGCTGATGGAACAGATGGTCATCTACTCAAAAGAATAGTCACAGTTTCGCCTACAGGGCGAAGAAATGAATGCGAGAGAAACAAATTGGAATGTCAAGCGACAGATGGCAAGCAGGTCGAAACGTACAGCGCGCTGCTCCCGCACACATGACGCACGAAAACAACACGCACAGGACGAGAGCCAACTAACAACGTTCACAGTTCGACACCTAACGCGCTGCTCAATCAAAGGCGACGCACGAAACGTATTCACAGGTACAGACGAGTACGAACTAACAAGTGTCACAGTTGTTACTTCGCTTTGTTTGAAAAGCGTGCTCTTTTCGCGAACGGGGGGACTGCAGCGAGTAAAGTGACCTTCGTCCGCTCGGTAATTACAACGCAATCGTTCCGGCGAAAGCCGAAGACGTACTATTCTCCCACACCGCGAGATAAGCGCGCGCGCGCACGGGCGTCTATCCCCCCACGGGATAAACGCCCGGGAGATGAGCGCCTGAGAGCACGGGACGAGACGAGCGGGGAGCCGAGCTAACGCCCCGCTGAGCACACCCTTTCCGCCATCTCGCTGGCAATGCTGACAACACGCTGAAAACACGCTGTACATAAATAGCTCGCCTTTGAACGTTGAAGGACGTGCACTTTCGTGGCGCAGCGGTTAGCGCCGCGCTCTGCAGAGCGAGAGGTCTCTTGTTCGATGCCGAGCATCGGAAACAATGTTCTGAACTATTTTTCTTTGTGACTGAGCGTGAGGGCTAAGCACTCACGCTCTGTGATTGAGTAATTGCGTTCAGGGGCAGATAGGAGGCGGCTGGCGTATGCGATAACGCAGTCATGGCCACGTTGTTGTTGAGCTAGCACTGCACCGATGCCATGTCCACTTGCATCTGTACGGATCTCCGTAGGGGGCCGCTGGGTCAAAGTGTGGCAGAATCGGAGGAGTAGTGAGGAGGGCGATGAGATTCGAGAACGCAGAAGCCTCTTCTGAGCCCCATGAAAACGGGACGTCTTGCTTGAGGAGCTGCGTAAGAGGTCTCGCTATGTCCGCAAAATTTTTTACGAAGCGTCGGAAGTACGAACATAGTCCGATAAAGCTGCGTACATCCTTCGCAGATCGTGGCACAGGAAAGTTTTTGACTGCGCTGATTTTTGCCGGGTCTGGTTGTACACCTTTAGCGACCACTAAATGGCCAAGTACTGTGATTTGGTGGCGGCCAAAGTGACATTTGGACGAGTTCAGCTGCAGGCCAGCGCGACGGAAGATGTCTAAAACTGCTGACAGGCGCTCTATGTGGGTTTCAAATGTTGGTGAAAAAACGACGACGTCGTCCAAGTAGCACAAACAGGTGGACCATTTAAAGCCTCTGAGCAGAGAGTCCATCATTCGTTCGAAGGTGGCTGGAGCGTTACAAAGGCCGAAGGGCATGACATTGAGTTGATATAGGCCATCAGGGGTGATGAATGCCGTCTTTTCGCGATCCGTTTCATCCACCTTAATCTGCCAGTACCCCGAACGGAGGTCTATGGAGGAGAAATAGCGGGCACCATAGAGGCAATCAAGGGCATCATCTATCCGCGGCAGAGGGTACACGTCTTTTTTCGTAATTCTGTTTAGGTGTCGATAATCGACACAGAAACGCCATGTGCCGTCCTTCTTGCGGACTAGCACGACAGGAGATGCTCAAGGACTGCTGGATGGCTCAATGATGTGCTTGGCGAGCATTTTATCGACCTCACTTTGGATAATCTGACGCTCAGTCGCCGACACGCGATAAGGACGCCTATGAATAGGAGGCTCATCACCAGTGTTTATACGATGGGTCACACCAGTAGCTTTCCCCAATGGACGGCCGCTGAGGTCAAAAATGTCGATGTAGGACAGCAGAACCCGGAGGAGCTGGTCAGTCTGCTGCGGTGTTAAATTAGAAGCAATCATCGACCTAATTGCGCTATCAGGGCGAGTATTGGATTAGGGCTGGGTATACTTGTCGGAAGGAGCGGCCACCGTGAAAGCATCCACTGCGTTGTCTTCTAAGGTAGAGAGTAGTGCCAAAGCGATACCTTGCGGCAGCGCTTGAGGTGTCCAACTAAAATTGACAACTGGAAGGCACGTGGAGTTCCCTGCGACAGACAGAACGGTGTGTGGTAACGTAATGCCGCGGCTGATGAGGACATCGGTGATAGGAGTGTGTACATAGTCGCCATCGGGAACTGGTGGTGATGATACGAACTCGACGTAGCTCAGTGTTTGGGGTGGAAGGCGAGCATATCCGGCAGTGCAGAGGCGATTCGGCCGTGGTTCAGCAGGGTCTGTTATGGGAAAGTGAAGACGGAGCGTACTGGCCGAACAGTCAATGAGGGCAGAATGTGCGGACAGGAAGTCGAGGCCTAGGATTATGTCGTGGGGGCATTTTTCAAGGACGGCGAAGAGAACAACTCTGTGGCGATCAGCGACGCTTACATGAGCGGAGCACATTCCAACGACAGATGCTGTTCCGCCGTCGGCAACACGGACGAACTTAGTCGTCGCAGGCGTGAGAACTTTCTTGAGCTTGCGGCGAAAATCAGTGGTCATTACAGAAAGTTGAGCCCCAGTGTCGACAAGAGCAGTCACATGCACACTGTCGATTTGCACGTCGATAAGGTTCCGTTTCGTCGGTATGGTCAATAGAGGATTTTCAGTCGGTCCTATTGATGCAGCGCCAGCTCCAGGGGCTGCAACATTTAGTTTTCCGTCGGGGAACGTCGTGGGAAGGCGGGGGGACGGTGATCGGCGGGGCTGGTGAGAACGAGGCTGGCGACGTTGAGGTGATGGAGAGCGGGAGTAGCGGGGCTCACTCACAGGTTCCTGTTGGCCAAAATGGTCAGGGGCTGGTCTCAGGACGATAAACGGGTCGGGCATTAAAGGAGCGCTAGAACGTTTGTGCAGTAGGACCCCAACGACTTCTGCAATGGCGAGAAATGTGCCCAATACGGTGACAAGAGAAGCATATCGACTTGTCATCATGTGTTCGCCATGCGGATGGATTGCGGAACATTGATGGAGGGCCAGACGGGAATGGACGAGCAGTCGTGAATTGTGGCGGGTAGTCGGTACGGGAAGGCGTCGAAATGGAGCAGATACCCATGCTGGCGATTTCCTGTCGTACGACTGCTTGAATTAGGGAGCAAGGGAATTGAAGGACGTGGGTCAGGGGACGTTGGAACCACTGTATCAGGGGCGGCTGCTTCAAGTTCACGCCGAACAAGTCGTGTTAAGTCGTCGCAGGCGGCTGGCGGACGATATGTGTCGAGGCAAGATGACGTTGCTGCTGTATTCGGAAGGCGCTGGAACTGATGTGAGATGCCCCTGCTTTTAGCCTGTTCCAGGCGGCGACATTCCTGAATGATCGAGTCCACAGAAGAAACGTTACCGAACACCAGCAAGTTGAACGCGTCGTCGGCAATACCCTTGAGGATGTGAGCAACTTTCTCTGGCTCGGACATGGTTTCGTCTACTTTGCGGCAGAGTGCTAAGACATTCTGAATGTAGCTGACGTAGGACTCGGTGGAAGTCTGCGCGCGAGTTGCCAATTCATTCTTTGCGGCTTGTCGACGACCAAAAGGGTTTCCAAAAAAGCTCACGGATCTTGTCCTTGAAGTTGTGCCAGCTTGTAATATCATGCTCGTGGGTGTCAAACCAAACACGAGGGGTTCCGTCAAGGTAGAATATGACATTCGCGAGCAGGAGTGTGGGGTCCCACCTGTAACTGGCGCTGACGCGTTCGTACAGGCGCAGCCATTGGTCAACGTCGGAACCTTCGACGCCCGAGAACACGCCAGGGTCCTTCAAGACAGGAAGCGTGACGAAAGTTGCGGCGGCCGGTGGGTTGGTAGGTAGGGGAGGGAGGCGTGGCAACCGGAGTGGGTAGAGTCGAGTCCTGCGAGGTCATCTTGAAGTCCGCAAGCGAGCGCCCGCGGCGGAGTTCCGTGGCGAGGACGGGGAGCGCACAGCTCCACCAAATATGTTACGGGAAAGACAGACTCCGGGGACACATACTTGAGGGAATATGCATATATATATTTACAGCCGGTTAGGCGAACGCTGCCAATCGAAGAGCTCGCGCCAGTCTATCCTTTGTCGTCCTTCTCTTCGTCTTGTTGATGTTGATGCCACTGGTACATAGCAATATATATACCTATACATATAAGGGGCATGATGGCGGCGCCGACGGCGAAAACCACCCGAGAGTGTCCATATCATTGGTATCGCAATAAAAACGTAGTGCCACCGCCGAACCTCGTCAGCAGCTACAGCAATGGCATGGAAGGGATTCACCTCCACGATCCAACAGCGTATAAATACAAAATTTTGAAACATTGGAAAATGTGCCGGTGGCGCCTATTTACAGAGGCGATCAACATTACTACACTCAAGGCATAGATGATCTGGTAACCTACTGGAGGTTAGCAGACCCACTCTGCGTTGACTGCTGCTATTCACCCGCGTATTAACAAGACACAACCTCCGCCTTGTTCTACTCAAAGGAAATATCATGTGGTTGCCAGGGCCCATTGTGGCTTTCGTTAACCTCTATCCGTACGGATATTTCCACAAGAAGCTTGAAAGACGGTTTAAGTGTACTGTCTGTCATAAAAGAAAGAAATGGTGCGGTGAAAAGTGTGACGTTATGCTTTGCAAGAAGCGTCGGTGCGTCGACAAGTTTTATATGCCAAGATAGCTTTGGGATTTCTTCGGAAACGGCCTAGCATGCTTGCTATTCTTGTATCGAGTCATCTTGCCCATTGCTATGGCAAGAGCCCAGCGTACTTTCTAAAGTACAGTATCATAGCTTCTGACGAAATAAATATAGCTCTACGAAATTTCGCAGATGTTGTTTACGGCTGTTTGACAAATATGCAAACTTTCAATGAAATCCAACCAATAGTTATTTCGTGTGCCTCGATCAGTTAAATAAGCTTCTTCTATAGACGCAAGCATACTTTACGTGGTTGCTGCCGCTGGTGGACGGGCGCTCCGTTCGATTGATGATTCTCAGCTTCGAAAACGCCCTTTGAAGGTTGAAAGTGCCCTTTTAAAATCGGAGTTTATCGGATGGACTCGAATTCCCAAAAGTTTCACCGGCGAGTGTTTAACGTTCTTTTTTCGGAACGTTAAACACTCGCCGGTGAAACAATATATATATATATATATATATATATATATATATATATATATATATATATATATATATATATATATATATATATATATATATATATATATATATATATATATATATATATATATATATATTGTCACGAAAGAAGAGGGAATCAAGAGACAACGCCCGTACGCTGGGCCGGCTGTTCTTATTCTGCCTTCGTTCTCGTCTTTCATTAGGCCGAGAATGCGCCCGTGCCCGAGCGTCGCTTTGTCTTCATCACACTCGGCCACGCTGCGTGTATGCAGTCCGGCCGAAATTGGCCCTTCTTTGGCGGTGGTCGTCTCTTCAAAGGTGGACACTTTCAGAGGTTCTGGGCCCTGAACCGCCATACGTAGAACTCTGGCGGGCGGCATTGGCTGCCTCGCGGAGGACGGTCACGGTCATGGTGCGTCTTGCTTTGCGATGATGGCTCTGGCGCCGCTTTGTCTTCATTACAATATATATATATATATATATATATATATATATATATATATATATATATATATATATATTGTAAGCACATTTCAAGTACTTCATCATTCTCACTTGTAGATATCATCATCATCCCGACTCTTCCCTCTTCTTGGTGTTCTGAGCCGAGGCAGACACTGCCAAATAAACGGTGCTGCTGCCCCTGTCTGGTGAGGTCTTCCTGCGTCTTCCAGAGTGGTGGAGGTTCGTCAAGATCCCGACGTCCTCCTGCTTTCGTGTTCTACCTGGAGCTACGATCCGGTCGCCGGTTGCGCATGGCCACCCCCGCAGCTATGCAGTCATCCGACCAAACAGCTAGCCCTAACGCTACAGCACCGATTCAACCGACTGCCCTTCCTTCGTACACTGTCACAGGCCCCATGCGCGAACCACCCATGTTCGCGGGTCTCCGCGGTGACGACGTCGAGGACTGGCTTGACATTTACAACCGCGTCAGTTCAGTCAATCGGTGGACCGAAGCCGAGAAATTGACTTATGTACCCTTTTACCTCACCGGTATTGCCAAAACCCGGTATTTTAATCACCAAACTGACTTCGCTGATTGGTCCGCTTTTACCACCAAGTTGCGACAAATCTTCGCAAGCTCATCCAGCCGTTCCGAGATCGCGAAGCAAAAGCTGGCTGCGCGTGTTCAACTCGCGCACGAGTCGTACGTTTCGTACATCGAGGATGTCTTGGCCATCTGCCGTCGTGCGAACAGTGAGATGACGGAAGCCGAGCGCGTTCGCCATATCCTCAAAGGAATAGGCACGCTCGCATTCAACGCCATGGCTGTTCACAACCCTACCACGGTTGAAGACATTACCTCGACATGCCAGCGCCTAGACGAGCTGCAGTCCCTTCGTCTTCAGCAGGAGAGCGATCCTCGCCTTACTCCTCCCTCGGATTTACGAGCGCTCATCCGCACCATCATCCGCGAAGAACTTCAACTGCAGAAACAGAGTCGATCATCCGCCCAAGCGCCACCTTTCAACCTGCGCAACCTTGTCAAGCAGGAGCTGGCAGCCATTACGTCACCAACAGCACCTCTCGCTCCATCAGCATGCCCGCTACCAACATACGTTGATATGGCAGCCATGATGGCGCCGACAGCATCGGTTGCTCAAATTACACGTTCGACGCCCACATACGCCGATATTGCAGCAATACCACCCGCTGCCGTCACGTCTGGGCCTACTGAAGTTGCCTATGGTCAGTTAGCTTCTGTGGGTGGCAGAGCACCCGTCGCGCCCTCGTATCCTGGGTGGCGTTCATCCCGTCCCGTCTGTTTTACTGCGGCATACGTGGACATATATCCCGTTATTGCCGTCGCCGCCAGCAGGATGAACGACGAGGCTACACTGACTTCGAGCGAGACCGGATCCGAAGACCCGATCCTTATTGCGCAGACTTCTACCCGTCCACGCAGCACCGGTCTCCGTCGCCTCCTGCGTCCCCGCGTCAGCGTCAGGACTCCCGTCCCTCTAGACGACGATCTCTTTCGCCCTACCGCCGCTCTGCCTCGCCGCTTCGCCCCATCTCCCACCTTGCTGATCAACATCCGGAAAACTAAGGATTGCAGTTTGTGGAGGGGAAAACTGCGTCCTAGTCGATCTCCTAAATTACCTCCTGTTCGCCCGGCCAATATGTTGTCAGTGACTGTTGAAGGTGTTCCTGTTCAAGCTCTTGTTGACACCGGTGCCGCCACTTCTGTTTTGCGTAGTACTTGTGCTCGCAGCTCCGTAAAGTCAGAACACCTTATGTGTTCATCATCATCCCGACTCTTCCCTCTTCTTGGTGTTCTGAGCCGAGGCAGACACTGCCAAATAAACGGTGCTGCTGCCCCTGTCTGGTGACGTCTTCCTGCGTCTTCCAATATATATATATATATATATATATATATATATATATATATATATATATATATATATATATATATATATATGTGTGTGTGTGTGTGTGTGTGTGTGTGTGTGTGTGTTTGTGTGTGTGCGTTTATACACACAAACCACACTTTCTGCTGCGTACCACCTGAGATTCGCGCCTGCGAGTACTTGCTGCGCAGCCCGCTGCGTGAGCCAGCTCTGCCATGCACAATATTTTCTCGTGCATCCCCACGACGAGTTATTCATCTATACACATCATTTGCCGCCGGCGGTAGGGAAACTCGGACGTGCTTCAGCGTGTTCACTTTCACCCTCTGGATGGCGATGAGGGAGCGCTATAAAGCGCTTTTCATGTCTAACGAAACGGCCGCGAACGCACCATGAGCGTGGCATGCAAGTCATGTCGCGCATGACCTGCATGCCACGCTCATGGTGCGTCCCACCATACCATCATTTCCGTATTACCATTGTCATTTGTGTTCGTCATACAGTCATGTCACTCAATACCAAAATTGGTGTATATCAAGCTACCGAAACGGCCGCGAACGCACCATGAGCGTGGCATGCAAGTCGTGTCGCACATGACAAGTCATGATTTCCATATTACAACTTGGCATTTATGTTCGTCATACAGTCATGTCACTCAATACCAAATTTGGTGTATATCAAGCTAACGAAACGGCCGCGAACACGCCATGAGCGTGGAATGCAAGTCATGTCGCACATGACAAGTCATGATTTCCATATTACCACCTGTCATTTATGTTCGTCATACAGTCACGTCATTCAATACCAAATTTGGTGTATATCAAGCTAACGAAACGGCCGCGAGCGCGCCATGAGCGTGGCATGTAAATCATACTTTTCATGACAAGTTAGTCATGATTTTCATGACATGATCAGCCGTTTATGTTCGTCATACGGTCATGTTATGCCATACCAAATTTGGTATAAATCCCATTAACGATACGGCCAGGAGAGTACAAAGTCGTGGGCGGATAGATAGATAGATAGATAGATAGATAGATAGATAGATAGATAGATAGATAGATAGATAGATAGATAGATAGATAGATAGATAGATAGATAGATAGATAGATAGATAGATACGCTCAAAGTCGCCGAAGTTCGCCAAGAAATGCTTCGCATTTAAAAATTACGCTCCCAGCAGGAATTAAACCCAGGAATTCTGCGTGGTAGGTAAGTATTCCAGAACGAAGACACCCCAGCTCTTAAAAGTGTTCATGAAAAAGATCATAATCAGGGGTTATGTCCGCACTACGTCAACGTAGTTCCAGAGCTGGCTATCAATTTTAATAACTAAGTTATGAACAAACGGATGTACTGCTTTGATGCAAGCGTCGAGTCGCGTTAACGTTGACTCTGGTTCCAGTGTTGGTCCTGATTTTATAGCGGTCTAGTGAACGTTACATATATGCACTGATATCACTTAGCAAGCTATATTCAAGCATTACTCAACCATGGAGGAATCCGCTAACGAATGATGTGTGTGATATTCACATCGTCGCACAGTAGAGTACACTTCGTTTCGATAGAACGCCTGTGCCCTATAACATGAGTGACGAGGTTGTGATATACCATAAGTGACCTTTTAAACGGCAATGTAGTGGACGTGTCTGGTAGGCTCACAATGTAGACACGGCCACTTCTGTTACAGTTCACGCCAAAGCACCTCGTAACGCTTGACTCAAAGCGAAAAAAGTGAAGCATATACAGCTACTCGCTGACTGCTTCACATGAAACTGTTTGCCACAGTTCTTAACATATGCCAAATTCTTTTGTGGAGTCACGCGAGTGATCTCGCGAATTTCAACTCAAAGAATTCACGTGTCCGCCTGCGCTTCATGACGCATTTTAGTACACCGATTTCGCACGCCTTCGAGTCGAAATGTTCACCCCGAATATCTAGTCTTCTTTTGGTCATCGGAACTTATTGTCGTCCAGATATCTTACAGCAGGGGTCTCAAACTCGCCTCACTATGCGGGCCGCAGTGACACAATTTAGTCTCGCAAAGGCCGGGACAGTGAAAACGGCCGAGCGGCGGGAGGGAGGGGGGTAGTTTGTACAAGTAAGCAAACGTTGCCATTTGAAAGAATATCTTTAGCATATCTCATATACGGGCCATCTCTGCAAGGTATTTGGGCCAGGATTCCAACATGTCGATACCGACCTCTAAGTTTCACGGTTTCGTTTCAACACGTGGTGACCACAAGGGGTGCTTCACGTTGATAAGGCCAGTCATGTCTGTGTACTCAAGAACATACTTAAGGAATTTAAAACAATGTGGACCGAAGACAGTCATGTACGGGCCGCGGGCTGCAAACGAGAGGCTCGCAAGCCGCGTGTTTGGGACCCCCTGTCTTACAGGATCTTGACGACGTGCCTGCCACATGGAGTGTCTGCGTCTCCCTCGCCTTACAATGTACGCTGCGGATTCTACATCCTCGATCTTGCTCATTCTGTGGGCAACTAAGTCGCAGAATGGGAAGAGCGCCAACGCCAAAAGGCATTCTGCGCCCAGCTGCTTATTGCGACCACGGAACGTCGAGGGCTAAACATTCGGTGATGCCGACTTTGACCTCCCCTAGTGAAAAAATCCGTATGTATGGAAGATACGGATCCGTACATATGGAATTATGGTATTACGGATCCGCATGATACGGATCCGCATGATACGGATCCGCATGGTACGGATCCGCATGATGCGGATCCACATAATCCATATATATGGATTATACGGATCCGTATCCTCCGTATATACGGCTTCCATATATACGGAAATGTGGTATTATGGATGCCATAATACCATAGTCATTTTGGTTTAGCGAGTCCATACAATGCAGGCAAGGTCTTCCATTAAGTCAGAACTTGTTTGAGGACAGCTTAATCGAGAGATCAAAGTAAACTGAATAATGTTTATTCTGCACATGTACGCGCAGAACAAGCCTAAACAATGTGCACTGTCAGATGACAACACCCTCGCATGCACCACGCAGAATAACCACAAACAATGCGCACTGTAAGACGAGACGACACCCTGGCACACATCACCACACACACACTTGTTCACGTCTGCCCCCACTGGTTATGCTCCATATGTCGAGAATGTAGAAACAGTGGCAGTTCTCACACGCAGAGTAAGCATAAACAATGAGCACTGTCAGGCGACACGACACCCGGGCACACACCAATCAGAATAAGCATAAACAATGCACACTGTCAGATGACACGACACCCTGGCACACGCCACAACACATGTACTTGTTCACACTTGCCGCCATTGTCCATGCCAGATATGACGAGAATGTAGAAACAGCAGCAGATCTCACGCGGCACTGCAAACGGAATGGCACTAATCTTCCACCCTTATCTACAATGAAGGCCTGGCATTCACACTGGCAATAAAACTGAACCTTAACCTGCACGCGTACCTACGTATGCAGAATAAGTACAAACAATGTGCACTGTATGCGAAACGACACGACACCACTGTACTGGCACGCACCACCACATACGCACTTCTTCACGTCTGCCACCACTGACCATGCTAAATATTATGAGGCTGTAGCAATAGCACAATCTCTCACACAGGTCCTGCCGTTGCGAGGTAATCGCATTGACCCGCCATCCTTAACTGCAATGAAGGCATGGCATTCTCACTGGCGGGTAAACCTTCGAAGCTGTAATGCCAAGCAAGCGGGAAACGTGGTCGAGCAAGCAAAGTCCATGGTGACACAAAAAATAGGTGGTTCTCCGATGTAACTAGCGTTGTGGCAGGTCACGTCATGCACCTCCGGGTTCCTAAGGCATTACGAGATCCTGCAGATTATAAACCTTTCCTGCAGGCACACACACACACACACACACGGCAGCGTCCGATACACTGGCAGGAGCGCCTCAAGCCACGAAAGGCAAGCCCAACGTAGGTGGCGCCGTGCCGCGGTGGAATGTAGCGTAATACCATGGTGGGTGAGAGGGAAAGTCGACGGTCGCCGAGGGAGCGTTTGACGGGCACAGAATTGTATAGAGGAGGCTATGAGGGAGGGCGGCCCCTCCCTCTTAAGTGACAAGAGGGAAAAGGGGGCGCCCCTCTCCCCCCCCCCCCCCCCGTGCGCTCACCTATGGTCATGGTTTCACGTAGAACACCATGCTTTCCATATACTACTATTGCCACGTGGATCTTTCCGCATAGCCCATACGGATTCCGTTTGTTCTTTCCGTATATTCCGTATCGCCGTATGAGTCTATCCGTATAACAGATATGGCATCCGCATGTTCCTTATGGCCACATCCGTACGCCCATACGGAATTCCTTATGTACCATATGATGCTTCCGTATGTTCCTTACAATTTCCGTAAGCATCAGTATACGTCCGTACAAAATCCATATATTTTATACGGAAAATATGCGGAATCCGTATGTTTTTCGTATGACGGTATGCGGATTTTTTCAGTAGGGTCCTGGGCACTTTTTCGATATATTGTGCGTTACAAAGCAAATTGGTTATTGCCGCTGCTGACAACGCAGCGAGATAGTCAAGTACAGGTTATTTTCCTTATATTTGCCTATGACGTAGCAGATTGCCTGCTGCTGGAAGTTTTATCGATGATGGCGATCCGGGTGAATTGTTATTAACCGAGACGCTGAAGTTAACAAAGCCACAGCCTCAGAGTGAGATAGAAAGGGTACTTACTGGAATGCTCCCGAGATATTATATCGACAGACCGCTGTGATTGTGATTGCCAAATTATTTACGTTCTCATCGGCGACGCTGCTTTTGCTACATAATGCCGATTGGTTCCCTTGGTTTGAACCGCAGGCTTGGGAACGAACTCTACCGTCAAACTTTTTATTACCATCTACTAGAACCTCGAAGCGTGGATATCACAGTGATGCCATCACTAGCGCTTACCGAGCATAGCAACAAGCAAACAGGCCGATATAAATATTCCCTCGTAACAGATGGCGAAGTTGGGCCTATTCATGGAAGTTTAGTTTTTAAATGGCTTTTACTGCGCAAAAAAAACAAACAAACAAACAAACAAACAAACAAACAAACAAACAAACTACAGCACACGTAGTAGCAGTAGCGTAAGGAATTTTAACTTTTACTTTTAGGGAGGAGCGGAGCGGTAGGGGCGCGCAAACTGTCTTTCTCTCGCCGCACAAGTTTTGTACCTTTTGCCATCTGCTGTACTATTCTTTGTGGTCGTAACAAAGCTTTTTCAGGACGAAAAATCTCCGCTACGATCTCTGTCACTGCACCACGCACTTTATCACGGCGCGAATGTCCTAATGGCGAAGTGAAACCACAATATGCGAATTATACGTCGGCGTACATCTCTGTTTTTCCAACAAAGAATCTCTCTCTCTGTCTTTCTACAAATTCCTTACGTAGCGTTAACTGCCTTTGTGGCCAATCGAGGTTTTCGAATTAAACTAAACTTAGATTCCAATAGTGCCCTTGATGAAATCACATTCAATCATGTAGGTTTCCCAACCTACGCGCTAGATAACTATTATATGCTACTTACTACAATTGAAAGTCATTGTACGGTGCGGCAGCGTTTAGGGTGACATGTTTTTCTCCATGAAAACTCAGCGCTCCACGGAAATCAATAAAAAAGAGCATCAGCTTATCAAAGCCCATGAAATAACTATTGGTTCGATTTCATTGAAAGTTTGCATATTCATCAAACTACAGTAAAAAAGAACAGCTAAACATTTTGATAAAAATACATATATTTCTTCAGGAGTTATGTTACTATACTTAAGAAAAAGCAATGAGCTCTTGCCATAGCAATGGTAAGCTGGCTTTGACAATAATAAGAAGCAAGCTAGGCTCTTGCCAAACTAATACCAAAGTAATCTTGGCATATAAAACTCGTTGAAGCACCGACATTTCTTGCAAAGTGTAACGCCACACTTTTCGCAACACCGCTTCTCTCTTTTATGACAGACAGTACATCTCAACAGTCTTTCAAGCTTCTTGTGCAAATGTCCGTGCGCATAGAGAATAATAGCACGAACGATGGGCGCTGGTCACCACCCGATAGTTCTGTTGGGTACAACAAGGCGCAGGTAGTGTCTTGCTATAATGCCAGTGAATGGCAGCAGCGAACGCATAGTGGGTGTCATAACCTCCAGTAGGTTAGCACATCATCTTTGCGTTGAGTGCAGCAATGTTGATCATCTCTGTAAATAGGGGCATCCACCACTTTTCCGATGAATGGAAATTCTGTCTTTATATGGAGTTTGATTGTGGAGGTGAATGCTTCCATGAAATTGCGGTAGTTGCTGAGGAGGTTTGGCGGTGACATTATGCTTTGCATTTGAGTACATTGCAATCTGTTCCCTCGGCATATTGGCTCAACAATGCCGTAGTTCATTGCCATAGCAACTGTTCTGTTGTAGTTGACCTTTACGAAAAGATCCCCGCTTCCTGGATCGAAACAGAACACTATTCTGCGAATTTTTTCATTCCATCTTTATCGTTGGCAGTTGACATGCATTCGCATACACTGTCGACGTCCCTCTCCTCCTCATCAATTCTCAAGTTAGGTTCAGAACTCACAACCCTATTGCAAAAACCAGCGCCCCCAGCGTGATACCAGTACGTTTTTTGGCGCTGGATCGCACCTGGGAACACTGGTACACGCTGGGATTCACTGGCACTTCGGTGAGCGCACTGGGACAGAGCTGGGTCGCACTGGTAGGGGCGTTGGCTTGGCCGCTGTGACGCTGGCGCGTACTGGGAAGCGCTGGAAACGCTGGAATTTTCACTGGAGTGCGCTGGTGCACACTGGAGCCTGCACTGTTTCTTCCAGTGCGGCATGCAAGTTTCTGTAGTGTATGCGGCAGAATGTTTCGGTATCTTTGAACATAGAATGTTTGATTCGATGGTACCAATGGATGCTACCCTAACAGGCAGGCCCGTAGCCAAAACTTTTTTTCAAGGGGGGGGGAGGCACGTGTTGAAAGCTTTGAAAAACACCGATTTTTATTATGTTTCCTCGGTAAACGCCCCCTTCCATCCGAATTTCGAGGGGAGGCCCGAGCCCTTAGCCTCCAGCCCCCCCCCCCTCCCCCCCCTCTGGCCAGGTCCCAAACATTTTCACAACTTCTAGCTTGGCAGAGAAAGAGAATGATAAGCGCAATACATTATGTGATATATGCGAAATCACCGTCATTTTTATTTTTCCCTTTGGAATACAGAAAAACTTGCGTTAATAACACAAAGGAGCCAACGCTGATTATTTTGCTTGTTAGCTTGCTTTTTTTTTTTTTTATTCACGCAGATTCAATAACGGCGTTAATTCTTGCGGAGAACGTAGCAGCGATGAATACACGTTTTGTGCATGCAGGAAAATTTGCGCTAGAATAGAAAAGGACAACACAAGGAAGGAACACTTAAACAGATCGAGCGCACTGATCGAGTGCAGTGATCGAGTGCATGCGCCGCGCATATACCAGTCTGGCATCGGGGATGGGTTGTTGTAATTATTACATTTTGCAGTGTTTTTAAGTCTGGAGGCGCCGGTCCTACCAGAAACAGCAAATCGTTACATCGCCGCACAGTTGGCGAGAAGCAATTGAGCTCTGGCTTCGCAACCCCACCCAACGGAGGCCAGAAAAACAGCCGCCGTTCGATATCACCACACCGGAAACGCATCTCTGGCACTGTTTGCCCTTCCACTGACTTCAGCTGAACTTTAGTTAACCATTAGAAAGGTTCCGAAGCTTGAATGCAGAAACTTCAACCATCGCAACTCAGCTGCGCCGAGACCGGTCCTACCCAGCGAGACTCCCAGCGAGCGTTAGGCCTAGTGTGCCGGCCGTGTCCGTCTACATGTTACCGGCGCTTGGCGCTTTAAGTACACGAAATTCTAAAGCGTAAGGATGACTGGAATGTACAGTTTGGACATTCGTTAACCTAAATGAACCATTTTTTCCTTGTGTTCGGTGTCCGCACAAGGAGCGATGACCATCGAAGCGATGCGCTTTCAGCAACGCACACAAGCTCAAACCGAAAGCTGCCGGCCGCGCTACCCGTACTTCTCGTGACTCTTATGTAAGAACGCATAATTGTCAGTCGGTAATTTGGTACGCCTTAGTGAACTAACATAGTGACATATTCCTTTAGCGCATTGTATTTGTATTTAGTTGAGCGGTTTCTTAACTATAGGTAGCGATAGAACTGCAAATCTGTACGCTGGAACGCCCGCTGTACTGGCGTATCGTCGCTTGCGCGATAACACTACTCAATACTCAATCATGTATGCACCTGTTTATCGAACTAGTCATCATAAAACCTCTGTAAATGTTGGCCAGTAGCAAGAGCGAGAAACGGCTATTAAAAAAAATCGGCAGTAACAGCCAGCAAGCAGTGCCGGCTCTAGGTGTTTTGATATTTTTCGTAGTTAACATGTGAATTCTTAAAGAAACTTAGCGCTCTTGCCATAATCGGCATGTCATTCGGTACCGGCCGCCGTTCGTTTGTGTCTAATAAAGACGCAGTTGGTATTTGGAAAGGAAGATCGCGTCTATCGCGACTGTGCGACATATAAACATGAAGCCGAACCGTGTGTTTGTTGGTTAAATAGTTGTTTTACGCACAGTTAAGCATGTTCCGGCGTGGCGTAGTCGGTAGAACACGCAGTTCGGAGTCTGGAGGTGGTAAGTTCGAATCCTCCTACCTGATACTTTTTTTTTTTCATATGGCTTTTTTTCTTTTTTTTTTATTGCGTTAATGCGTTCTATATCACTTCTTTCACTAATATATTTATTTATGGCACACAAACACCGCTATTTCAACGCTGGAGAGCCGTATTGCGCGGGAGTACCAGCGCCTCCCAGTAAAATGCCGCTCCAGCGTCCCAGTATCCAGCGCGATACTGGGCCCATAATCCGGCATGGCACTGGACGCTGGTACCCAGCGGCGCTGGGTTTTGCAATAGGGAAGGACAGCACAAACGGCTTCTCAACTATCCCCACCGACATCTGTTGCAGCTTCGCCAGCTTCAGACAGCCGTGAAAACGGCATTCTTGCGAAAAAAAAACCTGGTTTGAACTCTGGGGCAACATACAATAAAATCCTCACGTAAGCACCCACAAAGGCCCAATGTACTACGAAGTGTGCAACAACATTTTAGTACTCTTCATAGCAAAACTTTGCACTTTAGCTGATTCTCGCGCTTTCCAGCGATTATTTTGTTCGTTCTGAAGCCCAATCATGTCATTTTTGTAACGTCGAAGGTGAAAAACCGTATTTAGATCCTCGTATTCCAATATTTCGCATGTTATGGTTTCCTGAATAATATCATCTTATTTACACTATCAAAGCCTTGCAGATGATGGAATGCGCTGCAGTGGTCAGAATGATTAAAAATAAAAAATCTGAAATTATTCTGTTGCAAAAAATTTTTTGCGACAGAAGAACCAAAAAAATGTTTCAATCAGGCAGGCATATGGCACGCATAATTTGTGATATTTTGTGTATTCCCTTTCTAAGCTTAACGCCTTAAATGATTCATCACACGGGAAACTTGACCGCCGGCACCAGCGTCCGGCGGCGCCGACGTCAAAAAGAGTGATGCAAAAGATCATCATCACAAAATGAAGTCACCACATGACGGCATCAGGACGCCACAGATAGCCAAAATGTGTGACGTCACTACGAAGACGTCATTACGGCAACGTGACGTTAATACGAAGTCACATACCATGACGTCATGCAATGGCGTAATCAAATGACACCATCACTTGGTCAAAGATGGCCCGATCAAAGGGGCAGTGCGCAACCGAGTGAGCTGCAGGGAGCTTGTATTGCGTCTGATTGTGGATGCAATGCAAAGCAGCGTTAGCTTCAGAACGCTTTCGGATGAGCGCATCGTCTCAGTAGAGGAAGCGGAGGATGGTTTTCCCATTCGAGACGTCTTAGGCGAATGTATAGATGACCCTGTGAGTTTATTTACGACACTGTAGCGGCGTACTTCAGCTTACACTAGGAGTAAGTGTCCTATGCGTTCTCACGGATATTAAAAGATGAAACGTTAGACCTGCGTGGCTCGCGCTGCGAAGTCACAGCCAACGCTAGGGGAGTGCCCTTTCTATAGCCTGTTATAAGCTCTCCTGGGGCGACTACTAACTACAGTCGCAAGGTACCCATTACGCCATGAATATTTTTAATTTTGTGAAGTAGGTAAATACCCGCTATGTCATTATTCAACATTCTGCGGAGAAGCTAGGTGCCCGCTAGACATCTGCAAGACACCATGTGTGCTTCAGTGATGCTGTCGCTGAAGACGATGAAAAATTGTTGTTGCGTCCTTTGTAATGGGTGGGAAGCTTTTAACCACGCACTCGTTATTCAGATTACATTGTGTAACGCCTGCTTCTAATTTTACTGTTCACTAACGTTATATTCCCTATGTTACCATGATTTCTTGCCCGACATGAAGCCTGTATAGGGTCTTTGTGCGACGCAAAGCACAAATCACCAGCGTAGCGCTGTGGTACAATACACGACTGCCGTGCGAAGGGCCTGAACCGAGAGTTGTGGTGGATAACTACACCACCAAAATTGGCTGTTCTGATCGCACATGCTTAGCAGTAAAAATTACCAACGTAAGGATAACCAACGTTTACGATACCTCTAATACGGAATGTGTGAAAGGCCAACGGCATGGTTCAGTTAAGTAATATATTGAGGCAAAAATATTGCGGCAGACATGTATGTACCTATGGTTACGTAGAACTCTTAATTTATTTTAATTTATATGATATGATGATTCATTTTATTATGATGATTAATGGTGGAATGCATACCTAGCTCCTGCACTTATAGTATTTGCCTCAAGAGGCTCCAAGATGCCACGACAGGGTGCTAGATGGCTTCTCCTCCAGCATTCGCTGTTGCTCTGACCATGGGCCGGGGAGGCCTGGCGTAAAAAAATATTTCCGAGAGTTCGGACACATCCTGATACGACATGTGAGCAATGCCGAAGGCGTGCTCTAACTTTTTGATATACTGAGGCAAAAATGTGCGACAGACATGTTTTACGTAGGCTCACGTAGAACTGTTCAGTACTTTTATTTTTATATAACTATTCTTGCTCTTCTTCCTCATAATATTATTATTATTATTATTATTATTATTATTATTATTATTATTATTATTATTATTATTATTATTATTATTCTCATCAACATGGTCACATTTCTTTATTTTCTACTTCCGTGGGGCGAACTGCCATTAGAGGCAACATATTATTTTTATGGAAATCAGTTCTGCGGAATCCCATAATGCGGCGGAAGGGTCAATAAAGAGAAGATAGGCAACCACAAGTTTGTAGCGCGAAGCCAGAAGGAAATCCGTACGTACTTCTCCAGAAAAAACAGCTTCTTAGTTGCCGAAAAACCCCGGAGCAGGACGAATTTTTTCGGCAACTAAGAAGCTTTTTCTTACTGAGAAATCCGTACGGATTTCCTTATGGCTTCGTGCTACAAACCGGTGGTTGTCTATTTTCCCTTTATCAGATTATTTTTATATTCTAAATGTTATTTTTGTTGTATTTTGTTTCCAGTGTTTATTTCAATGTGTTTACTTACTGTTTCGGCAGCAAAGGCTTCTGCGTAGCCCAGACGACATCGGCAAGACAAAATATTCGTCGCGTGACATGAAGCGCTCGAGGCGGGAAAGATATTTCGGCGCGCGCCTCATTTTCTTTCATATCTTTCATATTTTAGTATTTCTGTACTACGAGTCCCATGTGACACTCTTTCCCATCGGGATGACTGAAAATTTCTTGGTGAGAAACGCAACCATATTACTAGGAGTACAGGCGGCAACGCCGCATCGCTGGTCTGCAATATAGGCTTAGCTTATGCGTTAAAATCCTGGAAACGTGCAATGAGCTGGTCTCCTGCAGAAGTGACCTCCACGCCGGCAGTTTCTTTTTGCATATGCGCTGAGGAAGCTTTCAAAGCTTTGTTTTCAAACCACGACAGTATCATTGTAAAACGCCACGGAGGGACTGATCAATATCCCGAGACGTCATTTTAGAAGACAAGTTGCAAGCACTACCTATCTGTTTTGCAGATATTTCTGCAAACTGCCGCAGCTCCGTTGCAGACAAGGTGGGGGAGACAGGCACAGGCTGAGAGCGCTGACACAGGAGATGCTCCTGCTCACCCACTTGTGTGCTTGATCGCTTGCTGCGTTGGAGTAAAACGGAACGACGCCGTGCCAGATTACAAACTTTCTGCAGTGATGCCAAGCATTTATCTAGCTATGCTAACGCCACATGATTGATGAAACCGTATGTCTGTCTGCAGGTTGGTTTGTCCGTGATGACTTTAATTCCCCTTCCGAGTTCCTTTATTGAAGGTAGAAATATAGGCAGCTACCAGACGAAACTTTTGTGTGGTCGGTCGCATCACCACGCTGTTTTGTAATTGAAAATTTCCATTAGGCCTTATCGCCGCAGGTGCACAACACCTCCTGGTATTATAGGGAAACGTGCAAAAACATGCAGAAGGGGACGAGGGTTGGTAAATGTGAATGCTGTTTGGAAGCAAACCCACAATCTACCGTGGTAGCGCGTGTTATTCCAGGAAAATTCTAGGTAAAGTAACGGCACCATGTAAACAGGCCCGAGGAACACGTAAGCCAAGAATGTTTTACTGTTCCGCGCCTCTTAAAGGCCTCTCGAGAAGGGCCCGTTGCCCTTGTTTAACCGAGAACAGATGATTGAATCAGTGGACAAATACCGTGGAGGAAATCTACTTTTTCGGCGACAGACAGTGAATAACGCGACAACGCGCCGCGATTTCATGTCAGCCACACGTCGTCCGCGACACCTCAGGGATGGCAAACGATGAAAGAGAAAAGTTCGTGAGCCCAGGTGACCACATTCTGTGGGTCGGAATATGGAGCCAAAGGCGGACAGCACCAATCCAGCAAAGGACGGATGAGACGACGTCCTAACCGCTCCATTTCCCCTTCGCGCTATCTTGTGGATAATGAGCTACCCGCCTTTGTCCCGTAGAACCAACCCCGTATTATCAACGGAAATCGTATATATGGAGCATGTATGCGTTGTGATCGGCTGATAAAACGCGTAGCCCTGCGAAACATTTATATTTATGTATGGCAGCTAGGCACGATGGTCATGACGGTTTAGAGCCGTTTCGCTCTCCGTTGGTTTCCAGCATCCACCACACTCCAGCATCCATCATACGCCAGCATACACTGCAGTGCGCTGCAGTGTATGCTGGCGTATGAAGCAGTGCGCTGCACATACTGCAGTGCGCTGCACATACCGGAGTCTGCACTGTTTCTGCCCGTACCGCTCGATGCTTTCTGTATTGTGCGCGGCTGCGTGTTTCGGTATCCTGAATATTGAGCGTTTCATTCGAGGATACCGATAGATGCTATCGTAACAGGTCCCAAACATATGTTTTATTATGTATTCGATATATGAAAAGTTGACGAGGAGAAATTCGTAAAGAAGGGTTGTGTGCTGGAGGCGACGTTTCGACAAATGTACTTGTCTTCTTCGAGGCTGCAAATGCTTTCCTTAGCGCTTGCGCGTGTGTTCTCCGTACCCTCCTCTCCAATACAGAGAAAGGAGGAAGAACGCGCAACAACGAAAGTGGCAGTGGGGCACAACCAGAGTCCGCCGTTACGAATTCGGTGAGCCAAAATGAAAGATGTATCCCGTCAAAAAAAAAGAGGCCGGTCGGGGAAGGTGTAGAGAGATATCTAGATAGATAGATACGCTCAAGGTCACCACAGAGTGCTAAGAAATGCTTCGCGTTTAAAAGAAGGGAACAGTTAGCCAAACAAACACCTGAAGAGGTTAGTGCAGCGGAAGCACCCATCCCCTACATGGCGTAGGGAACGGAAAACGGGTATGTAGGGAAGAAGATGAAGAAAAAAGATGAAGAAGCGCCTTGGGGTTAGCAAGATCGGGACGCAATTTTTTGGCAACGTTATGAAGCGGGAACACCCTTTTCTACATGCCCGGTTTCAGGCTTGGCTGCCACCAGTGCCTCATCAGAAAAAATCACTCTCAAGACACTGCATGCTTCGCCTGCCACCAGACTCCATGTTAGTGGAGCGGAAACACCTTTCCCTACATGCTTCGGTCCTTCCCAGTTTTTCTTTATTGCACTTGATGTCAACTCACCAATCGCCCATTTATACTTCTTTCGGACGGGCCGATGTACATTTTCCCACCGGACATGGGACTGGAGTAAACAACTCCACAAAACATTCCACTTGCCTGCATTTGTTTTGCCATATTCTGTCATAAAAATTGAGACGCTTTTCAATAAAGCGTGAGAAATGGCTTTGTAGCCCTCTCACCATACGGCATCGGTACTGGCTGATGACCTGTAGCATCCTGTTTACCCCCTGTTTTTTTTTTGTTTTTTTTTCTTGTGGCACATTTAAGTGCACGAGTCTGTGTCACGGCACATGTCTTTGGAGACAGTTCTCTCAAGTTTCCATTACAAAGATTATGCATGCAATCTTGTTTTTCCTTTTTTTTGGGGGGGGGGGGGGGGGGTTGGGGGGGGGGTGGGGTGGTGTGTTCAGAGGTTACATGTGGAAATGATTGAACTACTACTAATCCCACTGAGGCTACAGATATATCTCGAACGGTATTATTCATTTTTGTGAAAACGGATCAAAGTAAACACGAAGCGCTGATGTGGCAAATTTTGGGGTTTTTTTTTGTATTTCTATTTTTGCCTATTCGCAAAGCGTACGTTTACCTAGTGGTAAATAATTGCATATGACAAAGAACGAAAAACGAATTTCTTACTTTTCGGCTAAAGCACAGCATTTATTTTCAAGGCGCAGACGACGGTAGCGACGACCGTTACAACCAACTGAACATGTGGACCAACTTTCCAATGCTTCTCCTATTCTTCATATTGGAGCTTATGCCAACCAACTTATATTTAGCAGTAATAAAGACTCTATGCGCTTTGATGACAGACGCGTATAGTCTATTTTCTGTTCGAAAGATATCAATATCCGACAAGTCGAATAATCTTTTCTATGTCGTCGGTATGGTATAAATTATTGATCAATGTCTATGTGTTTTGCAAGTAAGCAATATAAGAGTAAAGTTCGAATGTCATGCGCCGCACTCAAAAATGGCATCCGATTTTTTTTTCGGGCAACAATCGGTCAATACACCTCAAGTGCTTGAAACGAAGTACTGTCGTGAAAAGAAAAGCTACACGTAACATTCCAAGAACACATATAAAAATCATCGATTTTAAACCGAGTTTATACTCTTGAAAAAGCAGGGAATATACACAAATAAAGGGACATGTGTATCAACTGCATCGAACGTGTAAACAACAATGTTAATTTCATAAAAACAAATGAACAGCCCAGCCACCAAGCACCAAAGAAAGTTATCAACGAAAATCCAAAAATTGGTATTCGATATTTTTAAACAGAAAGCGAACATTGAGAGGCTTCACAGTCTTTTCTTGGAGTAATAAGTTGCATAGAATTCCCGCCACAGGGAATCCCCGTTCATCTGTAGTACACTGGTGCCCGACAAATCAGGCTGGCAGGCAGACAAACCACAGCTCAAGGGCACACACGAAGAGATTCCGTTTTCAAGAATAAACTTGCCTACCCCAATCTCTCGTGAATGCGATGTCGGGTTCTGCAAATATGAAGCCACCTGGAACTCCGGAATATAGTGTAGATATTGCCGATGGCGCAGCGCTTATAGTCCATCCCAGGCTTCGGCATACTGAAGAATGCCAGTGCGTAGACATCCTAGCCTTGTGGACGCTGGGGGAACCACTGACACTTCGCGTCGACACACAACATTTTATTTAACACGAAAGTGTTTTATGCCGGGGTCTACCAAGACTTCACTGAGGTATTTAGGCGACGGAAATGACGTCAGAAAATCACATCGCAAAGCGAAGCTTGCAGAAAAAATATTTTCTGCAGCGCAAGTCGAACCCGCGACATCTCGCTCAGCGACAACAGAAGCGGGACGTGATAACACTGCGCCACGGCCTTTCACTCAGGATGCTTTACAAACGTGCGTTTTATATCGTACACTTTCCTCTCACAGTACTCTAGGTCAGAGGGTTGGTGTCGGCATCTGCAACTGGTCATGCTTCCTGACCCGGGCCTCAACGATTAGCTCCTGAAAAGAGTCGTTGCTACGCGACCCCACAATACGGCGCGTTTAAAATAGGTGAAATGCAATTTTCTCCACCCGTTTAACACACCGCGAGGTGGCGCCCTTAGCCCAAGCCTCGTATTCGCTAATAGCGTTCACCCATATAAAAAGCTCTGCGACGCGTGCCTGCCTCTCCTGGCTGCCACACCGCGTTCCCCGCTTACGCTTGCCCCGAGAATAATCGTGGCCGGGCTAGAGAACAGACACGACGCGCATTACGTTTCCCTCCAGTCCGGTTTTGGTGTTCAGTGCCGCGCCATGGCGACCTTAGTCCAAGTTCTGCGTTTTATCAGCGACGCTCTTCTTGCTGCCACACAACTTTCTCTAATTAGGCTCTCGCCGTTAAACACTACAATTACAACAATGCTTTGTCTATATGTTCTTATGGACCTTCCATGACGGTATTTAGGAGCGCGAAAACAGACAAGAGACATTTTTGACTGTGAGGTGACGCCTGTTTCTTCGGTTGTTAGATTGTGGTATCACGCATGCGTTTCTCTGTTTTTTGTTGAATTTGGTGTATGATAAAACATGGCCATCTTCTGTGAATAAAGTTTAGTTTGAAGTGAGCGCTCGTCCTGTTCAGTCCTTCTCGTGTATCTTGTCTGTTTTCGCGCTCCTAAATACCGTCATGCATCAGTACAAACTCGCCCAAATATCTGTGCTTCTAAATCATGGAGCTTATTTCTCAGGACGGGGATGTAGCACGAATCGTCAGTGGGGTTCCATCCACTGTGCTGCGGCAGCCCAATACCAACATACATTTTAAGAGCCCTCATACACCGCTACGCCGTAAGCCCTACTTTTGTGAAGACACGTTTTACTTTTGTGTTACACCGATCGATATCATGCAGGGATCAACCATGTTTTAGTTTCTTTTTTCACTGGTGCAGAATCATTAGGAAATGCAGCATGAGTAGATGCTTCATCTTCTTCCACATATGGCCAGGACCACCACTAATGCCTCTGAACATTTCACGCAGCATCTTGTACCAATAAGGACGGACGAAGTGAATGCTACTACAACAATTCTAGATGATCACGAGAGGAAAATGTATTTAAAAAAAATTGATAGATCGTGCACAGTTGCCTTATCACCTGAGTATAGATGCTTCAGAACAATGAAAAAAAAAAGCAAACCTGTTTTTGTGGCCATCAATTCAAGGATATCCACGGGCTCGTGCGCAAATTTAGGAGCATACCGGATTACAAAAAAAAATATTATTAATCTACTCAGTTCTGTAAAGATAAGTGCGAGCGACCATGGCCCGCTACGCAAAGGTCGAAGCCATGCAGCCCGCCCCTCCACGCCACGCGCTTTTCATACCGTGTGGCATGGCAGCGTTCCATAATTTGCTCGCATTAAAATTAGCTACACTAGCGGATAAAGGAACCACACCGGAAGTGTGAGCGATCACATTTCGTGGCGTGTGCGCAAGGTAACAATGCGTGCTGATGCAAATTCTTTCCATTTGGGCATTCTACGCTGCTTAGATTCCAGCACGCCCATAGGAACGAGAAGAGAGCAATGGTTTAAATCGCGCGACAAATCCATGTTACTTCACTCGTTTTTGGCAATTTCAGGAAACTTTTGCCGCAATAAATTCGCGAGGCAATGAAGTCCGTTCGTAAGATCATTTGATGGACACATAGAAAAGTGCTACAGATTACTTGGAAAGTGAGTCTTTAAGGCGCAGTTTGTAAGCGGAGACCGGGGGCTATTTTCTTTGCGATCTGAAATATGCGACGCACTGGGAGTGCCAAAGGACAACCTAGCAATCTGCAACGATCGTGAACGTGGGTCGCCAACGGGGACAGTAGCCGTGGTCCAAGCAAATGTGCCTGTGAACGAGAAAAAGGCAGGAACCGCAGAAGGCAGGAGCACTAGTACTATGCAATGCCTTGAGCCCATTTATCATGCGTCTATAACCGCCTTTGTCCCTAACCTTTAATTTCATCACCTGCATTCTATTCTATTTATTCTACTACATAGGCCAGGGAACGTTTCAGCAAGCTATTTGGGGCGGTATTTCGCAAGTGTGACGTCTCTGGACACTAAGCGAAGGAAATATTTCCATTTTAGGGCACCGGACCGCTCTATTAACGTCGAGATTCACTTGAAAAGTTCAGTTCGCCGAAGAAGCTGGGGTATATAAAATGTGCTTGCTTGTGCGTGTTCATAGTGTTCAACCAGACGGGTAATTCAGAGCGAGTGAAGTTACGAACAACCCAGTTTCTGAAAGCGGGAGTGTGCGAGGCTGACATCGTGATGGCACTGAGCACAACCGGCAGAAGATTCTGTACACTAGCTCTGGTCGGCGACAATGCGCAGCGGCTCAAGAGATCGCGATGACTTTGGGAATACGCAACATATTTCTTCATTCTTGATATGCCCTACCAGTTGCTGTGCAATTCTGGTGGTACCCTGATATAATGAACTCGGCTTCCGTCAAGTAGTTTAAAAGTCACTTAACTGTCCACGGAGTTGTACTTTGCCCGGAGTAATAAGGGCGCAGCTAGAATTGATCTCAATACTAATTTTAAGGTTTATTGAACCTGTAGTTCACTAAGTGTGCTGTGAAAGTAAACATCATTTATTGTGAAAGCAGCGGAGTTTGCTTCTTAAACTGCTGCGGTGAGTACCAATAAAGTGTGAACACTGAAACTAATCGTAGATAGCTTCACATACCTGGTAGTTTCATTTCTAGTCGTACGCACACCTGGGGACCTGCGCTGCTTTGTGTGCATTGTTATGGCCTACCATGTTTTTCGCAATAATGGCTGCCTAAAAAACTCTTTACTTCCAATATTTACCCACGGAAGTCAGCGAACAACAGGCAGGCTATTGTGAGCTGCACTTTGTCGCTACGTTTTAAAGTTTGAATCCATTGTGCCGCTCATTTTCCTTTGGAGGGAAAAGGGGAACTGCAGTGAAACTTTCGTAGAGTGGCCATTGCTAAAGTTAAGTGAGTGCCAGTGCATAAATTGGGTATCAGGCTTTTCATTCTTAAACACGGGAACTAGCTTTATAGCCTTCCCACCACATTGCATCAACACTGACTCCGACTATTCCTTCCCAGTTCGAATCACCCTTTCTTTTACTCCGGCTAGTTAAGTCTTACAAGTTAAGCGAAAGGTATCACTGGGCATTGACACGTTAGTAGTATCCTTCCTGAAAATCCAAATCGATATTTCATTAAAACTAAGCTCCCCTACAAATTCTTCAATTGCGGTGAATCGGAAGAAGGGAAAGATTCTCACAAAACTTCTCAGAATAGTTTAAAGATTATCTTTCATTATATGGCTTAAAAACAGAAAAAAAAACATATCTGGAAGGTTAAAGTTATGCTTATTTAAAAAAGCTAATACCGTCATCAAAATAAACTCTTGGTAAAGTGAAGTTCTTTGATTGATTGTATGTTTGCAATTGAATGTTTCTTTTGTTAGCCAAGGGGGCATTGACGAATCTTGTTCTTTTGAACAAAGGAATAGCTGCATCAAGATCTACTATAGGTATGGAGGAGCCGTGTTAGAGAATACATGTTTGCGGTTCAATTTTTCTTTCGTTCGCCGAGCGAACATTGACTTTGTAGTAATATAATGAAACTGAATGCACATATTGTTTCCCCCTGAACGCGGGACCGAGAGTGACGCACGCGACAAATCCTTGTGTAAGCTCACTAGCTATCGAGGGTTCCTATTCGAACAGTAGTCACAGACGAAAATCATTTTCGTAAAGTGTTTTACGTCAAGAGATTCGTCGCAGAAATTCCTGATTTCGTTGACATTGAGCGGTATTGCTTACGTACAACGGAGGCAACGTACAGCCACCTGTACGTCGCCGTACAGGTGGCTGTACGAAACATGTGTGAAACAATGTATATTATCAAACTGACAAATTCTACCGTGACCGAAAATCTCCTGCTTGGAAAGACCCCAATAAAGATGCGAAAAATAGCTTGCCCTATTCCGTTCGTACAGTCTCGGACACCGTACGGAAGGCGCAAATGCGCACGCATCGCCGCATCGTGCGCTGCCCTTTCCGGACAACATTGAATCCGGTTTAAATGCCTTCGCTAACGCCTCCCTTCTCCTCTTTACATGAACGTTCAGACAACTTACTTTGAAGCATATGGGTTCCCAGAGCCGCATGCAATAAGTAACGCGATTAATTCCTTGGGAATTGCGGCATCTAGGACAATGATACTCCCCGCAGGGGCGTCTGCGCATGCAGGCGTTTGGTGTGTGGCGACACCACAGACCCGAGCTAACGGTGGGGTTTCGACTCTCTCCCACGCTTAGCCGTGCGTGGCTTCGCCGTGTCCGGGGAAAAGGGGATCCTGGGGGTTGAGCCGACGCCGGGTGTTTGGACCCTTAAGGCCCCCCGGCGGAGGCAACACACCCCTTTGGCCCGTGCTTCACGTAGACGGCACCCCTGGGCTGACCCTCCCAGGGGAAATCGGCAGTCGCCTTTTCCTGTTTTTCTCTCCCCTCACCTTCGTCTTTCTCTCTCACTTTTTATCTTTCCTGTCTACTTCTCTCTTCCGCTTACTTCCAAATTTCCTGGCGGCAAGGGTTAACCTTGTGTGGATACCCAGTCTTGGCTATTTCATATTAGGTTATAGCAGCGTGGTACGGCTGGCGTTGGCAGGATTTGTCCAACATCTCCTGCCACGTCCCCTTGTTGGGCTCGGTGGTGGGCGGCTGGCACCGCTGCCGAAACGTTAGAAACCTGCTATGTTAAGTGCATCATCTCTTAAACATGATCGTAACCTGAAAAGGTTACGGACCGAAGCAGCCACTAATTTTTTTTGCCAAGTCAAGTGAACATTTTCCCAGATACCATGTAGTACACACCGAAGAGTCCGATGGAAAAGCTAGGCTGATTTCGCCATTTTTGGTTGCAAAAACGCTAACAGAGAAACTAGGATCGAGCTACAAGGCCTCCAAAATGGCCAGTGGCGACCTGTTGCTTGAACTGCGTGACAAGAAGCAGTATGAAAACCTCCCGAATCTGACATCTTTTGGCAGTATCCCCATCAAAATCACCCCACATAGGTCTATGAATACCGTGCGCGGCGTCGTTTCTGACGATGACCTGCTGAACCTTTCTGACTCTGAGCTCCTCGATGGATGGAAAGAGCAAAATGTTGTCAACGTACAACGGATAAAGATAAGAAGGGACGACACAGAAAAACCAACAAAGCACTTATACTGACATTTGGATCAATCGAACTGCCAGAATACATAGAGACAGGCTACACTAAACTACGGGTCCGCGCATACATTCCAAACCCGCGTAGGTGTTTCAAATGTCAACGGTACGGCTATGGTTCCCTCGCTTGCAGAGGGCAATCCACATGCGCCAAATGTGCTTCAAAGGATCACACTTCTGAGAACTGTAACTCGCCATGTCATTGTGTCAACTGCGGTGGGGATCACCCAGCGTACTCGCGGTCTTGCGCTGCGTGAAAGAAAGAAAAAGATATAATTTCATTGAAAGTGAGGGAAAACATCTCCTTCAGGGAAGCCAGGAGGAGGTGCACGCCGTTCCACGGCACAACCTACGCTGATGTGGCGCGACAGGGGGGCAACGCCACACCAGCCTCCGCCACTTGCCCGGCCCGCGCGGAGCGAGCCGATGGCTGTGGCGCCTGCCCCCAAGGCGGCAGTAGTTCATTCTACTCCGCCAACACGCGAACCGGGACCGGCGCCTCGAGGGCCGTCGGGTCCCAAGGCCTCGTCGCACCAGGCGAGGTCCCAAACTCGGACAATCAGCTCGCGCGTGCGGGCCTCCAGTGCCTGCCAGGAGGCAATGGACACTACGGTACCCTTGGTGCCAAAAGATCGGCGTAGTTCCTTGGAGCGCGCCAAGAAAACTAAAAAACCGATAACGGGGCCCGACGAAGGCCCTGTTACTTGAGGTCCAAGGCTCAGGTTAAACAAGTCACTTTCTTTTCGTACACACATCACTTATCTATTTCCAGTATGGAAACACAAATTCTACAATGGAACGTCAGAGGACTGCTTAGAAACCTCGACGATGTCCAAGAGCTTTTACACGAACATTCACCAAAAGTGCTGTGTGTACAAGAAACACACTTAAAATCCAAAAACACGAACTTTCTACGCAGTTACGTTATTTTCCGAAAGGACCGCGATGATGCTGTAGCGTCATCTGGCGGTGTGGCCGTTATAGTTGATCAAGGAATAGCATGTAGACACTTACCACTCCAAACGTCCCTTGAAGCAGTGGCTATTCGAGCGGTTATTTTGAACAAGTTGGTTACGATCTGCTCCGTCTACATACCTCCCCAATACCACCTGCAAAAACACGAATTTCAGTCCATGATAGATGAACTTCCAGAGCCTTATCTCATCCTTGGAGACTTGAATGCACACAGCAGTCTATGGGTCGACGCTCGCTGTGATGCGCGAGGTCGTCTAATTGAACATTTCCTTTTATCTTCCGGTGCATGTCTCTTGAATCGGAAGGAGCCGACATATTACAGTGTCGCTAACAATTCTTATTCGTCCATAGATCTCAGTATTGCATCTCCATCGCTTCTACCGCGACTCACATGGAAAGTCATCAATAATCCTTACGGAAGTGACCACTTTCCTGTAGTACTGAGCACACCAATATCGAATGAAAATCCTCCACGGGTTCCCAAATGGCACACGGACAAAGCCGATTGGGAACACTTTCAAAAAGTTACTCGCTTAAGTTGGAGTGACATGTCTGGCTTAAGCATAGATGAAGCTGCAGAGTACTTTACAGCTTTTCTGATAGATGCTGCAACCAAATGTATCCCACAAACAACTGGACTGCCTGGCAAGCGACGTGTCCCTTGGTGGAACAATGAATGTAGAAACGCCTGAAAAATGCAAAACAAAGCATGGAGGTTGCTTCGGAACTCACCGACAGCCTAGAATCTTGACAGCTTTAAAAACATTAAATCTCAAGGCAGAAGAACGCGCAGACAGGCTAGAAGGGAGAGCTGGCAGAAATTTTTATCCGGAATAAATTCATATACACAAGAGGCGAGAGTATGGAACATGGTTGGTAGGGTAGCAGGACGACAAGCACATTCACTTCCTTTAGTAACTATACAAGGCGACAGCTTGGAAGACCAGGCGACCTTCCTCGGCGCACATTTCGAACAGGTCTCCAGCTCGTCGCACTACACTGCAACTTTCCAACAATACAAAAGAAATATCGAAAAACAGAAACTAGAGCGCAAATCCACAACACGCGAGCCATACAATGAACCTTTCGTCATAGCCGAGCTACAGGCATCGCTAAACTGCTGCAACGATTCCGCCCCAGGCTCTGATCGTGTAGTATATGAAATGTTAAAACATCTGCCCTCTGAAACTCAAAAGTCCCTTCTTTCCCTGTATAATGCTGTTTGGTTTTCCGGCGAGATCCCCTCTGCCTAGAAGGAAGCCATAGTTATTCCGATTCTGAAGCAAGGCAAGGATCCATCCTCCGTTACCAGTTACAGGCCCATCGCACTAACAAGCTGTCTGTGTAAACTTTTTGAAAAGATGGTAAACCGCCGACTAATACACTTCCTTGAAACAAACAATCTACTGGACCCATACCACTGCGGATTTCGCGAGGGCAGATCCACCACTGACCACCTCTTACGTATCGAGGCACAAATTCGTGACGCTTTCGTCCATAACCAATTTTTCCTTTCCGTGTTCCTCGATATAGAAAAAGCTTATGACACTACATGGCGCTTCGGTATACTGCGAGACCTCGCACATTTAGGTGTGCGAGGCAGAATGTTGACCATAATCGAAAGCTACCTGTCCAATCGGACATTCCGTCTCCAGTGGGCACTGTTCTGTCTCAATCATTTGTCCAAGAAACAGGAGTGCCGCAAGGTGGCGTATTGAGTTGTACGTTATTTATAATCAAAATGAATTCCTTGCGCCTGTCCATGCCTCGCAATATGTTTTATTGCACATATGTCGACGATGTTCAGGTCGGTTTCAAATCGTGCAACCTTTCCATGTGTGAACGGCAAGTTCAGTTAGGCTTGAACAAAGTATCTAAATGGGCAGACGAAAATGGTTTTAAACTGAACCCGCAAAGGAGCACTTGTGTCCTATTCTCCAGAAAGAGAGGCCTTCACCCTGACCCGGACATAGACCTGCATGGCCAACGCCTGTCTATAAAAACTGAGCATAAGTTCCTGGGTGTAATATTAGACACCAAACTAACCTTTATACCGCACATCAAGTATCTAAAAAACAAGTGCTTAAAAACCATGAATATTCTGAAAGTCTTGTCACGCACTACATGGGGTAGTGACAGAAAGTGTCTGATGAACCTATATAAAAGCCTCGTACGCACGCGCCTGGATTACGGGGCGATAATCTACCAGTCTGCGACTCCAACTGCACTAAAGATGCTTGATCCTGTTCACCATATAGGGATTCGTCTTTCTACGGGTGCTTTTCGCACCAGCCCCGTAGAAAGCCTCTACGTTGAATCTAACGAGTGGTCGCTGCACCTGCAGAGAACCTACGTGTCCTTTCTATATTATTTCAAAGTGAACGCAGACAAGGAACACCCTTCACATTCTACAATTAATGATACGTCCAGCTCTGCCCTATTTGAAAACCGGCCTTCGTTCAGACAGCCCTACTCACTTCATGTGAGGGGCCTAGCTGAGGAAACGCGTGTGCCACTTGAACACCGTTTGATGGCTCCCGCAGTGTATCTGCCGCCGTGGGAGTGGCAGACTATAGATTGCGATGTATCTTTCTTAGAAGTCACGAAGCACGCGCCCATTATACATATCCGTACATACTTCCTTGAACTTCAATACAAATACACATGTCCTGAATTCTTTACAGATGCCTCAAAGTCTTACACTTCTGTGTCGTACGCAGCAGTCGGTCCATCATTTTCGCATGCCGGCGTTCTGCATCCCGATACAAGCATCTTCACCGCTGAAGCTTATGCGATACTTGCGGCTGTTAAACACATTAGGCAACTAAAAATACAAAAGGCAGTAATTACACAGATTCTCTAAGCGTGGTAAAAGCTCTAAAAACACTTAAGAAACACACCAACCCTATTCTTGTCTCGCTTTACTCAGCTTTATGCACAGTCTACTCATTCAAACATGTGGTAGTGTGCTGGGTGCCAGGGCACCGCGAGATCCAAGGTAACGTGATGGCGGACCAGCTGGCCGCATCCGCCCACGAGAACACCGCCGATACGTCCATGCCCGTCCCTGCGCTTGACTTAAAACCTTTCCTTAAACAAAAGCTCAGAGCTTATTGGCAGAGCACATGGGATAGGCAGACACAGAATAAACTACACGTTATCAAGCCGCTCCTTGGTAATTGGCCGCAAGCATCAAAGTCACTCCGCACAGAAGTTACACTTACAAGGCTAAGAACAGGACATACACACAATACACACTCATATCTTTTGTCCGGTGGCGATCCACCTGTGTGCGATAAATGTGGTGAACCACTCACTGTCATTCACATTCTCATCCAATGCAGTGGACTAGACTCTATTAGAAAAAAATACTTTCCATTAGTGTACAGTGAACAAATTCCACTGCATCCTCGGATGTTCATAGGCAAGGAACCAATTTTTAAGTATGAATCGTTGTTTGCATTTTTAAAAGATATCCATAACTTTCACGCCATATATCACGGAAATCCGTAGCACGACCTCTCAACAGAGGTTGTTGCTGCGGTAGCTACTCCCAGAAGCACCTGCTTCCCAGCCTTTGGCCTCAAAGGCCTGGTGGAGGCATTCGTGCTCTTTCCCGATCGCTTACTTGTATATACCATGGTCATTGTAATTCACTCCACACCCATAGATCACATCACATATCACTGCCATAATTTTATACCCTATACACACTTTTACGCTTGTTTATAGCGCGTGATTTTAGGCTCCTATACAGCCGTAATACACCCTGTCATCGCATTCATTGGTCAAAGTTTACATCGCATAAATGACATGGCGCTCTTTGGCCACTCATGGCCCTTGCGCCACAAAACCCCATTAATCATCATCATCATAGGACAATGACACTGTTACATTTTTACCTCTGTTAATTACCACCATTATGTGTAATGAGCAATACAACGTACGAACGAAACAAACGGAAAACCATGTGCAACAAATGCACAACCTCAGTTTTATAAAACAAATTCAATTGGTTTGTATTGCCCCTACATCAAAACAATCCAATGATAAGTTACTTTCATTAAACTTTCTGTGGACAAAGTTGTTATTTCTCTGGACAAAGGACACCGCCCCAAAAGGTCCGCACCGATTTGCTGGAACAGTCGGCGAGGCAGTTCGATCAGCTGAAGAAAGCCTGCCGGTCATGTTGGCTGTGTGTTCATCGCTGACAGTCTCGGCACGTCTTTACGTAGCGAGCGACCTCGGCGGAAAGGGGCGGCCAGTAGTACTTTTCGTGTATTTCTTGCAAGAGAGCGAGAAACACCGAGGTTTCCTGCCTCCGGATCGTAGCCTAAGGTGTGGAGGACTTCGAGTCGCAGTTCTTACGGTACCGCAAGAAGGTAATTTGCTCGAAGCGGCAATAAGTTCTTGTTTTGGAAAAAGTGTCGAATGAAAAACGACGCAAATGGCCGCTTGAACACCTTCGGAACAACGGCGATCCTGCCGGCGATGTATTTTACTAGGTGCCTAAGTTCCGGGTCGGCTCGCTCTCGTGCAGCAATGTCGTCAGCACTTATGGTTGCCAACAGACGTCAGACTTTGCCCAGGCGGCGCTGCGTAAAACGCCTCCACCAGCGCTCTCATCGCCGCCCTTTCCATAACTGGATAGTGCAAAGAGAGCCGTCTGCAAGTGAATGTGCATAGGCAACTATAGAACGCCCCTCTATTGCTGGTGTTCAGTCGCGGTTTTCTAAAAATCAAGTACCTGGAAAGCTTCTTCCGTCAACCCACCCTCGCTTCAGAAAAGTAGGAAGATCAGCAAAGTGAACGGCGGGTACAATGCAAAAGGTGTTTCAGTTATTTCGGCGTGCTGCAACTCGCCAGTGCAAGAGAGCATCGCATGACATCGAGTTCGAGGCACTCCGTCGTGCGTTCTGTAACGCCTGAATGCGTGATATTTGTGCACGAGCAATGTATCTTGCAATAAGGGGTAAGACGCTCGCTTTATCAGGCACTAATTACCCCGGCGATTTTCGCCTTGGCAGTTCCATTCTCCATCCATCTCTCGCTTCTTGCGCGTTGAACTGTTTTATTACGTACCCTGGAATGTTCTGTTGACGATTGTCTTCCGTTTGTATACGCAAATGGTATACGTGCGTGTCCACTTTCTCGGGATACAACAAAAGGCAAAACCGCGGCCTCCGAGATAGCTCCGGCAATCGCGGAGGGCACGGACAAGAAAAACCTCAAGGTGGTTACGACCAACATTTTCCGATTTACTTGCATGACGCACTTGTTAGCATTTGCTAGTTAAAGCCGGAACTTTGAGCCTTAAATGCGTACGTGCGCGATGCTGTGTTAAGACGACCAGTTCAGATTATGGGTGGTCGCGAAGTGCGGGATGTATCGCGCGCTTCAACTGTCTGCATGTAACTGCTGCACGGCGTGCACTGCGGTTTGAGGCTCTGCTGAGCTTCAGAGTCCAGGTTTCCGCGGTTCTACGTCAAGGCTACCCATAACAATAACAGGAGACCGACGTTACCAAACTTTCTCATGCCACCGGCTCTAGAAAACGCGAGTAATTCGCTTACCCAATACGTTCGCAAGGGCCCGTATCCAGCGCTCTCGCCGTTCTGCTTCGTGCAACAGCTACGGAAATTAATAAAACTGAAGTCCTTTACCTCCGTTCAATACACAACGCAGCAGTATACCGTCGACTGAGGCCTTTCTTCGCAGCGCGCGGAGCTGTTGCGTCTGCTCGTGTTTTCGCCGTCCTTATGGCAAGCACTTCATGACGTCTTCGTTGCGTGTCTCACTGGCGGAGAGAACTTCGTAGCTCTTTTTCCGAGTTCCGGCAGCAAAGGCGTCTGTGTAGTCCAGCCGACTTCGGCAAAAGTGAAGATATGCGTCGCGTGACACAAAGCACTCCAGGCGCGAGATATTTCAGCGTGCGCCGCATTTCTTTCATATCTTTCATATTTTAGTATTTCTCTACTACGAGTACCATGTAACGCCGCATCGCTGGTCTGCAATATAGCTTAGCATATGCGTTAAAATCCTGGAAACGTGCAATGAGCTGGTCTCCTGCACAAGTGACGCCCACGCCGGCAGTTTCTTTTTGCATGTGCGCTGAGGAAGCTTTGAAAGCTTTGTTTTCAAACCACGACAGTATCATTGTAAAACGCCACCGAGGAACTGATCAATATTACGAGAAATCATTATAGAAGATTAGTTGCAAGCACTACCTATCTGTTTTGGAGATATTTCTGGAAACTGCCGCAGCTCCGTTGCAGACAAGGTGGGAGAGACAGGCAGAGGCTGAGAGCGCTGGCATAGAAGATGCTCCTGCTCACACGCTTGTGTGCTTCATCGGTTGCTGCGTTGGAGTAAAACGGAACTACGCTGTGCCAGATGACACTTTCTGCAATGATGCCAAGCATTTATCTAGCTATGCTAACGCCACATGACTGATGAAACCGTATGTCTGTCTGCAGGTTCGTTTGTCCGTGATGACCTTAATTCACCCTCCGAGTTCCTTTATTGAAGGTGGAATTATAGGCAGCTACGAGACGAAAGTTTTGTGTGGTCGGTCGAATCGCCACGCTGTTTTGTGTAATTGAAAATTTTCATTAGGTCTTATCGCCACAGGTGCGCAACACCTCCTGGTATTATGGAGAAACATGCGGAAGGGGGCGAGGGTTCGTGAATGTGAATGCAGTTTGGGAACAAAACCACAATCTCGCGTGGTGGTGTGTGTTATTTCAGGAAAATTCTAGGTAACCCTATTGCAAAAAGCAGCGCCCCCCAGCGTGATACCAGTACGTTTTCTGGCGCTGGATCGCATTGGGAACACTGTTACACGATGGGATTCACTGGCACTTCGGTGAGCGCACTGGGACAGAGCTGGGTCGCACTGGTAAGGGCGTTGGCTTGGCCGCTGTGACGCTTGCGCGTACTGGGAAGCGCTGGAAACGCTGAAATTTTCACTGGAGTGCAGCGCTGGTGCACACTGGAGCCTGCACTGTTTCTTCCAGTGCGGCATGCAAGTTTCTGTAGTGTATGCGGCGGAATGTTTCGTTATCTTTGAATATAGAATGTTTGATTGGATGGTACCAATGGATGCTACCCTGGCAGGCAGGCCCGTAGCCAAAATTTTTTTTCGGGGGGGGGGGAAGGGGGGGGGGGGAAGGGGGGGGGGGGGGCACTTGTTGAAAGCCTTGAAAAACACCGATTTTTATTATTTTTCCTCGGCAAACGCCCCCTTCCATCCGAATTTCGAGAGGAGGCCCAGGCCTCTAGCCCCCCCCGGCCAGGGGCCTGCTAACAGGTCCCAAACATTTTCACAACTTCTAGCTTGGCAGAGAAAGAGAATGATAAGCGCAAGACATTATGTGGTATATGCGAAATCACCGTCATTTTTATTTTTCCCTTTGGAATGCAGAAAAAATTGCGTTAGTAACACAAAGGAGCCAACGCTGATTATTTTGCTTGTTAGCTTGCCTTTTTTTCTTATTCACGCAGATTCAATAACGGCGTTAATTCTTGCGGAGAACGTAGCAGCGATGAATGCACTTTTTGTGCATGCGCCGCGCATATACCAGTCTGGCATCAGGGATGGGTTGTTGTAATGATTACATTTTGCAGTGTTTATAAGTCTGGAGGCGCCGGTCCTACCAGAAACAGCAAATCGTTACATCGCCGCACAGTTGGCGAGAAGCAATTGAGCTCTGGCTTCGCAAGCCCACCCAACGGAGGCCAGAAAAACAGCCGCCGTTCGATATCAGCACACTGGAAACGCATCTCTGGCACTGTTTGCCCTTCCACTTACTTCAGCTGAACTTTAGTTAAGCATTAGAAAGGTTCCGAAGCTTGAATGCAGAAAATTCAACCATCGCAACTCAGCTGCGCCGAGACCGGTCCTACCCAGCGAGACTACCAGCGAGCGTAAGGCCTATAGACGTCAGACTCTGGAGTTTTGCAGACACGTAGCGCCACCTGTCGGAGCAGTTTTGGGTAGTGCAAAGTCCGGCTCCTTGCACAGTTTGCTGTGCAACCAGGTGCAACTAGCGAGTGCGAAACAACGATTGCGCTAAATATTAGGTGTGTTGGCGCATTGAACACTCAGAAAAGGAGCTACGAAATTCTCTCCGCTAGCCGGACACGCAACCAAACCGCCATGAAGTGCTTGCCAGAACGACGGCGAAAACAAGAGCAGACGCAACAGCTCCGCGCGCTTCGAAGGAAGGCCTCAGTCGACGCTACTCTTGCGTTGTGAATTGCCACGGACGTAAAGGACTTCAGTTTTACCGATTTCCGTAGCTGTTGCACGAAGCAGAACGGTGAGAGCGCTGGATACGGGCCATTGCGAACGTATTGGGTAAGCGAATTACTCGCGTTCTCCACAACCGGTCGCATGAGAAAGTGGGATAATGTGGGTCTCCTGTTATTGTTTTAAGCAGCCTTTACGTAGTACCGTCGTAACCTAAGTGACTATGACGCTCAGCAGAGCCTGAGACCGCAGTGCGCGCCGTGCAGCAGTTAAAAGCAGACTGGTGAAGCGCGCGATGTTCCGCGACCACCCATAATCTGAACTGGTCGTCGCCACACAGCATATTGTACGCACTGAAGGCTCAAAGTACCGGCTTTAACTAGCAAATGCTTACACGTGCGTCATACAAGTAAATCGCAAAATTTTGGTCGTGACCACCGTCAGGTTTTTCTTGCCCGTGGTCTCCGCGATTGCCGGAGCCATCTCGGAGGCCACGGTTTTGCCTTTCGTTGCACACCGAGAAAGTGGACACGCACGTATCCCCATTTGCAGTATATACAAACGGAAGACAACCGCCAACAGTACATTCCAGGATGCGTAATAAACTAGTTCAACGCACAGGAAGCGAGAGATGGACGAAGAATGCAACTGCAAAGGCGAAAATCGCCGGGGCCATTCGTGCCTAATAAAGCGAGCTTCGTACCACTGATCGTAAGATATTGCTCGTGTATATACTTCATTACTTCGTATATGCCCAAATTTAACGCATTTAGGCGTTACGGGACGCACGTCGGAGTGCCTCGAACTCGATGTCATATGCGATGCTCGCTTGCGCTTGCGAGTTGCAGCACGCCGAAGTAACTGAAACATCTTTTGCACTGTACCCGCAGTTCACTTTGATGTGCTTCCTACTTTTCTGAAGCGAGGATGGATTGACGGAAGAAGGTTTTCAGGTCCTTGATTTTCAGGAAACCGCGCCTCAACACCAACTAAAGAGGGGGTTTCTATAGCGGCCTACGCACATTCGCTTGCGGACGGCTCTCTTTGCACTACCCAGTTATGGCGAGGGCGGCGATGAGAGCGCTGGTGGCGGCGTTTTTCGCAGCGCCGCCTGGGCAGAGTCTGACGTCTATAGTGTGCCGGCCGTGTCCGTGTACATGTTACCGGCGCTTCGCGATTTAAATACACGCAATTCTAAAGCGTAAGGATGACTGTAAAGTACAGTTTGGACATTCGTTAACCTAAATCAACCATTTTTTCTTGTGTACGGTGTCCGCACAAGGAGCGATGACCATCGAAGCGACGCGCTTTCAGCAACGCATACAAGCTGAAACCGAAAGCTGCCGGCCGCGCTACCGGTACTTCTCGTGACTCTTATGTAAGAAAGCATAATTGTCAGTCGGTAATTTGGAACGCCTTAGTGAACTAACATAGTGACATATTCCTTTAGCGCATTGTATTTGTAATTATTTGAGCGGTTTCTTAGTTATAGGTATCGATAGAACTGCAAATCTGTACATTGGCACGCCCGCTGTGCTGGCGTATCGTCGCTTGTGCGATAACACTACTCAATACTCAATCATGTACGCACCTGTTTATCGAACTAGTCATCATAAAACCTCTGTAAATGTTGACCAATAGCAAGAGCGAGAAACGGCTATTAAAAAAATCGGCAGTAACAGCCAGCAAACAGTGCCTGCTCTAGGTGTATTTCATATTTTTCATAGTTAACATGTGAATTCTTAAAGAAACTTAGCGCTCTTGCCATTATCGGAATGTCATTCGGTACCGGCCGCCGTTCGTTTGTGTCTAATAAAGACGCAGTTGTTATTTGGAAAGGAAGATCGCGTCTATCGTGACTGTGCGACATGTAAACATGAAGCCGAACCGTGTGTTTGTTGCTTAAATAGTTGTTTTAGGCACAGCTAGGCAAGTTCCGGCGTGGCGTAGTGGGTAAAACACTCAGTTCAGAATCCGGAGGTGGCAAGTTCGAATCCTCCTAACAGATACTTTTTTTTTTTCATATGGCTTTTTTTTAATTTTTTTTATTGCGTTAATGCGTTCGATATCACTTCTTTCACTAATATATTTATTTATGGCACATAGGCACCGCTATTATTAAACCCTGTAGAGCCGTATTGCGCGGGAGTACCAGCGCCTCCCAGTAAAATGCCGCTCCAGCGTCCCAGTATCCAGCGCGATACTGGGCCCATAATCCGGCATGGCACTGGACGCTGGTACCCACCGGCGCTGGGTTTTGCGATAGGGAAGGTAACAGCGGCAGGTAAACACGCCCGAAGAACACGTAAACCATAAAGGTTTTACCGTTCCGCGCCTCTTAAAAGGCCACTCCTGAAGGGCCCGTTGCCCTTGTTTAACCGAGAACAGATGATTGAATCAGTGGACAAATACCGTGGAGGAAATCCTTTTTTTCGGCGACGGCAGTGAATGACGCGACAACGCGCCGCAATTTCATGTCAGCCACACGTCGTCCGCGACACCTCAAGGATGGCAAACGATTAAAGAAAAGTTCGTGAGCCCAGGTGACCACATTCTGTGGGTCGGAATATGGAGCGAAAGGCTGACAGCCGCAATCCAGCGAAAGACGGATGAGGCGACGTCCTAACCGCTCCATTTCCCCTTCGCGCAATCTTGTGGGTAATGAGCTACCCGCCTTTGTCCCGTTGAACCACCCCAAATAAGTGCGTATTATCAACGGAAATCGTATATATGGAGCATGTATGCGTTGTGGTCGGCTGATTAAACGCGTTGCCCTGCGAAACATGTATATTTATGTATGGCAGCTAGGCACGATGGTCATCACGGTTTAGAGCCGTTTCGTGCTCCGTTGGTTTCCAGCATCCACCACACCCCAGCATCCATCATACGCCAGCATACACTGCAGTGCGCTGCAGTGTATGCTGGCGTATGATGCAGTGCGCTGCACATACTGCAGTGCACTGCACATACTGGAGTCTGCACTGTTTCTGCCCGTACCGCTCGCTGCTTTCTGTATTGTGCGCGGCTGCGTGTTTCGGTATCCTTAATATCGAGCGTTTCATTCGAGGGTACCGATAGGTGCTATCGTAACAGGTCTCAAACATATGTTTTATTATGTATTTGATATATGAAAAGTTGACGAGGAGAAATTCGTAAAGAAGGGTTGTGTGCTGGAGGCGACGTTTCGACAAATGTACTTGTCTTCTTGGACGCTGCTAATGCTTCCCTTAGCGCTTCCGCGTATGTTCTCCGTACCCTCCTCTCCAATACAGAGAAAGGAGGAAGAACGCGCAACAACGAAAGTGGCAGTGGGGCACAACCAGAGTCCGCCGTTACGAATTCGGTGAGCCAAAATGAAAGATGTATCCCGTCAAAAAAAAAAAAACACAGCATATACACGGAGTGAATGATGATGAGTGGGCGAAGCTGCGGAGGCTCATCGCTAAACCGTGAATCTTCCGTGAATTCTGCCCGGTACATCATCACCAACGTGAGATCGGGCGCGTTTATACTAAAGGGTCGATGAGAGTTATGGTGACTGAAGCAAACATGGTTACACCGTGAAATCTTCAGTGGTTTCGCCCAGCAGTAATCAAAGCGATAGTGTGTGTGAAATTTTGTTCAAACTTGAACGACCGGTCGTCGTCCATGGTCGGCCAAGCAGCACGATCCGGCAAGCGCACTCGTACTGCTCGTACGGCGGTCCGCGCAATCGGAGAGCAGCTGCACCGCCAACGCCATCTAGCGTACCTTCACCCAACCGCCATATGGTACGCATGTCTGTAGGACAGCGCCCTCTCGGAAACGAGACAAGAACTGGAGATGACGACACCATACCCACGGAGTGAAATGATGATGAGTGGGCGAAGCTTCGGTGGTGCGTCGGTAAACCGGTCATCTTCCGCGAATTCTGCGCAGTACATCATCAACGACGTGAGATCGGGCGCATTTATACTAAAGGGTCGATGAGAGTCATGGCGACTCGCAGCTCACTTTAATTTTACATGTACGTTGTGAATTGTTTTATTGTTTAGTCACGCACAGGAGACATCTCACACCGGCACTACCTTGGAGGTCGAAATCCAGTACCTACTGGCTACTCAGAGTGTATGGACAACCGAGGACCGCCGAAGTAATGCGATAAGGAGCTTCGCCCCTAAATATATTCATCATATACAAGTACTAAACGAGAGGTGGCTACATACAACGGGGACGCACGACCCACGGCTTAAGGAGCTTCGCCCCTAAAAAAAAAAAGAGGCCGGTCGGGGAAGGTGTAGCCAGATATCTAGATAGATAGATACGCTCAAGGTCGCCACAGTTTGCTAAGAAATGCTTCGCGTTTAAAAGAAGGGAACAGTTAGCCAAACAAATACCTGAAGACGTTAGTGCAGCGGAAGCACCCATCCCTACATGGCGTAGGGAACTGAAAACGGGCATGTAGGGAAGAAGATGAAGAAAAAGATGAAGAAGAAGCGCCTTGGGGTTAGGAAGATCGGGACGCAATTTTTTGACGACGTTATGAAGCGGGAACACCTTTTCTACATGCCCGGTTTCAGGCTTAGCTGCCACCAGTGCCTCATCAGAAAAAATCACTCTGCCTGCCACCAGACTCCATGTTAGTGGAGCGGAAACACCTTTCCCTAGATTCTTCGGTCCTTCCCAGTTTTTCTTTGTTGCACTTGGTGTCAGCTCACAAATCCCCCATTGATATTTCTCTCGGACGGGCCGATGTACATTTTCCCACCGGATATGGGACTGGAGTAAACAACTCCACAGAACATTCCACTTGCCTGCATTTGCATTGCCCTATTCTGCCATAAAAATTGAGACGCTTTTCAATAAAGCGTGAGAAATGGTTTTGTAGCCCTCTCACCATACGGCATCGGTACTGGCTGATGAACTGTAGCATCCTGTCTTCGCCTGTTGTTTTTTTTTTCTTGTGGCACATTTAAGTGCACGAGTCTATGTCACGGCACATGTCTTTGGAGACAGCTCTCTCAAGTTTCCATTACAAAGATTATGCATGCAATCTTGTTTTTTCTCTTTTTTTTTGGGGGGGGGTGGGGTGGTGTGTTCTGAGGTTAAATGTGGAAATGAAAATGTTGAACTATTACTATGCCCACTGAGGCTACAGATATCTCTCGAATCGTATCATTCATTTTTGTGAAAACACATCAAAGTGAACACGAAGTGCTGAAGTGGCAAAGTTTGGGTACTTTTTGTATTTCTATTTTTACCTATTCGCAAAGCGTACGTTTACCTCGTGGTAAATAACTGCATATGACAAAGAACGAAAAACAAATTTCTTACTTTTCGACTAAAGCACAGCATTTATTTTCAAGGCGCAGACGACGGTAGCGACGACCGTTACAACCCACTGAACATGTGGACCAACTTTCCATTGCTTCTCCTATTCTTCATATTGGACTTTATGACAACACACTTATATTTAACAGTACTAAAGACTTTATGCGTATTGATGATAGATGCGTATAGCCTATTTTCTGTTCGAAAGGTGTCAACATCAGACAAGTCGAATAATCTTTTCTATGTCGTCGGTATGGTATAAATTATTGATCAATGTCCGTGTGTTTTGCAAGTAAGCAATATAAGAGTAAAGTTCGAATGTCATGCGCCGCACTCAAAAATGACATCCGATTTTTTTTTTCGGGCAACAATCGGTCAATACACCTGAAATGCTTGAAATGAAGTACTGTCGTGAAAAGAAAAGCTACACGTAACATTCCAAGAACACATATAAAAAGCATCGATTTTAAACCGAGTTTATACTCCTGAAAAAAGCAGAGAATATACACAAATAAAGGGACCTGTGTATCAACTGCATCGAACGTGTAAACAACAATGTTAATTTCATAAAACAGATAAACAGCCCAGCCAACAAGCACCAAAGAAAGTTACCAAAGAAAATATAAAAATTGGTATTCGATATTTTTAAACAGAGAGCGAACATTGAGAGGCTTCACCGTCTTTTCTTGGAGTAATAAGTTGTATAAAATTCTCGCCACAGGGAATCCCCGTTCATGTGTAGTACACTGGTGCCCTACAAATGAGGCTGACAGGCAGACAAGCCGCAGCTCAAGGGCACACACGAAGATATTCCGTTTTCAAGAATAAACTTCCCTACCCCAATCTCTCGTGAATGCGATGTCGGGTTTTGCAAATATGAAGCCACCTGGAACTCTTTAATATAGTGTAGATATTGCCGATGGCGCAGCGCTTATAGTGCATTCCATGCTTCGGTATACTGAATAATGCCAGTGCGTAGACATCCTAGCCTTGTGGAC
>JALIZH010009213.1:0-28733 GCA_030522465.1 Rhipicephalus appendiculatus
CTACCTCACCCGCTACGCCGAAACAAAAGCCCTGCCCAAAGGCAGTGCCGCCGAGGTAGCCAAGTTCTTCGTTGAGAACATCGTCCTTCGACACGGCGCCCCAGAGGTTCTCATCACCGACAGAGGCACGGCGTTTACGGCTGACCTAACCCAGGCTATCTTGGGATACAGCCACACAAGTCACCGCCGGACCACCGCGTACCACCCACAGACCAACGGCCTGACCGAGCGTCTAAATAAGACCATCGCCGACATGCTGGCCATGTACGTCGACGTCGAACACAAGACGTGGGACGCCATCCTCCCGTACGTGACCTTCGCATACAACACGGCCGTGCAAGAAACGACGCAGATGACGCCATACAAGTTGGTCTACGGACGGAGCCCGGCAACGACGCTCGACGCCATGTTACCAAACGTGACCGACGAGGAGAACATCGACGTGACCGCCTACCTACAGCGCGCCGAAGAAGCACGACAGCTCGCCCGCCTGCGGATCAAGAATCAGCAGACGACTGACAGCCGCCGCTACAATCTTCCCGGCGACGCTTCGTGGAATATCAGCCGGGCGACCGCGTTTGGGTGTGGACGCCCATACGACGACGTGGGCTTAGTGAAAAACTTCTGCGACGATACTTCGGACCGTATAGGGTGCTTCGACGTCTCGGCACACTCGACTACGAGGTTGTCCCCGACGGCATTTCGAACTCTCAACGGCGCCGTGCGCGACCTGAAGTCGTCCATGTCGTGCGCCTCAAGCCGTTTTACGCGCGGTAGTGAACCTGAGGACTGTACTTCTTTTTCATTGGACTTTCTAGCTTGTGCGTATTGTTTATTCAGCTTTCTTGATTTATTGTCGTTATTTGTTGCATGTATTCTTCCCATGTGTTCTGTTCTAAGCATCGGGACGATGCCTTTTCAGAGGGGGGCATTGCCACGCGCGTTTCTTTTACTGTATTCGGTTTCCGCCCACAAAGACTATCAGCAGTAGTCGACGCAGACCGCGCCTTATTGTTCCAGAAGCTTCTCCGTTGTAGTAGATCGTTTTGTTAAGATTGAACGCAAGACGGTAACACTCAAGATTATTCCAGAGCTTTGGCGACGACTAGTGATAAGGCTAGAATGTTCGACGCGTGATTTATAAAAGCCGGCGCGCTCCAACGAAGTTCAGTTGATCGACGGCCGACGCTCTGTTCGCCGCTATCAGTGCCAGCGTTTATTGCTGTAATCTCACCTTCAGTTTACCGGCCACAAGTTCGGCCCAAATAAAGTGTTTCCTCTCGGACAACTGCCTGCTGCCTTTCGTCGACGTCACGACCACGTGACAGACACACACCGACAAACGCACACACAGGCACACACACGCACACACAAACACACACGGACCGACACAACCAGGTAAAAACGCAGACTATTACAGACATACACACACACAAACACAGACAGACACACCCCGACAAACTCGCGCACACACACACGCACACACACACACACACACACAGACAGACACAACCAGGTACAAACGCAGACGATTACAGACATACACACACAGACACACACCGACAAACGCACACACACGGACCGACACAACCAGGTAAAAACGCAACTATTACAGACATACACACACAGACACACACACCGACAAACGCACACACACGGACCGACACAACCAGGTAAAAACGCAGACTATTACAGACATACACACACAAACACACACAGACACACAACAAAAGCACGCACACACGGACCGACACAACCAGGTACAAACGCCGACGATTACAGACATACACACACAAACACAGACATACACACACAGACAAACGCACACACGCACACACACGGACCGACACAACCAGGTAAAAACGCAGACTATTACGGACATACACACACCGACAAACGCGCGCACACACACACACACGGACCGACACAACCAGGTACAAACGCAGACGATTACAGACATACACTCACAAACACAGACATACACACACGACAAACGCACGCACACACACACACACACACGGACCGACACAACCAGGTACAAACACAGACGATTACAGACATACACACACAAACACAGACACACACACACCGACAAACGCGCACACAGGCATACACACACACACGGACCGACACAACCAGGTACAAACGCAGACTATTACAGACATACACACACAGACACACACACACAGACACACACGACAAACGCACGCACACACACACACACACACACACACACACACGGACCGACACAACCACGCACAAACGCAGACGATTACAGACATACACACACAAACACAGACATACACACACAGACACACACCGACAAACGCGCACACAGGCACACACACACACAAAAACACACACACAAAACCAGGTACAAACGCAGACTATTACAGACATACACACACAAACACAGACATACACACACCGACAAACGCACACACAGGCACACGCACACACACGGACCGACACAACCAGGTACAAACGCAGACTATTACAGACATACACACACAAACACAGACATACACACACAGACACACACGACAAACGCACACACACACACGGACCGACACAACCAGGTACAAACGCAGACGATTACAGACATACACACACAAACACAGACATACACACACAGACACACACGACAAACGCGCACACAGGCACACACACACGCACACGCGGACCGACACAACCAGGTACAAACGCAGACGATTACAGACATACACACACAAACACAGACATACACACACCGACAAACGCGCACACACACACACACACACACACACACACACGGACCGACACAACCAGGTACAAACGCAGACTATTACAGACATACACAAACACAGACATACACACACACACCGACAAACGCGCACATAGAAACACACACACACAAACACGGACCGACACAACCAGGTACAAACGCAGACTATTACAGACATACACACACCAACACAAACACACACGACAAACGCGCACACAGGCACACACACACACGGACCGACACAACCAGGTACAAACGCAGACTATTACAGACATACACACACAAACACAGACATACACACACAGACACACACCGACAAACGCGCACACAGGCACACACACACGCACACACACACGGACCGACACAACCAAGTAAAAACGCAGACGATTACAGACATACACACACAGACACACACGACAAACGCACGCACACACACACACGGACCGACACAACCAGGTACAAACGCAGACTATTACAGACATACACACACCAACACAGACACACACACAGACACACACGACAAACGCACGCACACACACACACACGGACCGACACAACCAGGTACAAACGCAGACGATTACAGACATACACACACAAACACAGACATACACACACAGACACACACCGACAAACGCGCACACAGGCACACACACACGCACACACACACGGACCGACACAACCAAGTAAAAACGCAGACGATTACAGACATACACACACAGACACACACCGACAAACGCACACACAGGCACACACACACACGGACCGACACAACCAGGTACAAACGCAGACGATTACAGACATACACACACGAACACAGACATACACACACAGACACACACCGACAAACGCACACACAGGCTCACACCCACACGGACCGACACAACCAGGTACAAACGCAGACGATTACAGACATACACACACGAACACAGACATACACACACAGACACACACCGACAAACGCGCACACAGGCACACACACACACACACAGGCACACACACACGCACACACACACGGACCGACACAACCAAGTAAAAACGCAGACGATTACAGACGTACACACACACAGACATACACACACAGACACACACCGACAAACGCACACACAGGCACACACACACACGGACCGACACAACCAGGTACAAACGCAGACGATTACAGACATACACACACGAACACAGACATACACACACAGACACACACCGACAAACGCACACACAGGCACACACACACACGGACCGACACAACCAGGTACAAACGCAGACTATAACAGACATACACACACCAACACAGACATACACACACAGACACACACGACAAACGCACGCACACACACACACACACACGGACCGACACAACCAAGTAAAAACGCAGACGATTACAGACATACACACACAAACACAGACATACACACACAGACACACACCGACAAACGCGCACACAGGCACACACACACACACAGGCACACACACACGCACACACACACGGACCGACACAACCAAGTAAAAACGCAGACGATTACAGACATACACACACAAACACAGACATACACACACAGGCACACACCGACAAACGCACACACAGGCACACACACACACGGACCGACACAACCAGGTACAAACGCAGACGATTACAGACATACACACACGAACACAGACATACACACACAGACACACACCGACAAACGCACACACAGGCACACACACACACGGACCGACACAACCAGGTACAAACGCAGACTATAACAGACATACACACAGGCACACACCGACAAACGCACACACACAGGCACACACACACACGGACCGACACAACCAGGTACAAACGCAGACGATTACAGACATACACACACGAACACAGACATACACACACAGACACACACCGACAAACGCACACACAGGCACACACACACACGGACCGACACAACCAGGTACAAACGCAGACGATTACAGACATACACACACGAACACAGACATACACACACAGACACACACCGACAAACGCACACACAGGCACACACACACGCACACACACACACACGGACCGACACAACCAGGTACAAACGCAGACTATTACAGACATACACACAGGCACACACCGACAAACGCAAACACACACGCACGCGCGGACCGACACAACCAGGCACAAACGCAGACGATTACAGACACACACACCGACAAACGCGCACATAGAAACACACACACACACAAACACGGACCGACACAACCAGGTACAAACGCAGACGATTACAGACATACACAAACACAGACACACACACACACACACAAACACACACACACACACACACACACACACATACATGATGACAGGTAGGTAGATAGCAAGGCATTCATATACTAATCTATACATATACTAACTCTGTCGTACGGCCCTGACGTCGAGGACACGAAATTCAATATATAACACGAACAATAGAAGGTAAAAGCAAGCAAAATAAACTAGCAATAGTAAACATAAAAAAAACACGCTCCAACGATTCAATTCCCACTTGGGTCAGGTACCACAACCTCAACCGATTGGCGGAAGGGGGGGGGCAATAACACAAATTTGATCTGCCATGGTTGTGGCCAAAATTGATAACTTTGCTGATGTAAGGTTCGTTCGAGTAATGTACATGTCTAGCACGAAATTCCGCCTATAATTCCGGCCGCTTAAGTACACGCCCCTTCCCCCTCCCTCACCTCAACGATGGGAGGAATGCCGCCTTCAAGCTCTCGCCACCTCCCTCTTACATATCGCCGCTGCACTCGCACATCGAAGCACAAGCATGCAGCACGCACGTTAAGGGGTATTTTAAGTCCAGTCCTGCTCACGCACCCCGCTATGGTCGCGTAGGTAACAGCAGCTGAAGTTGCAAAAACAATGCAGCCGACCTATCACGCTAAAATACCTTGCAAATTATCGTGATTAGCTGCACCAAAAGGTATGTTATTTTACTGATACTTTTATTTGAACGTACTGCTAACCTCACATTAGAGGCTGTTTCAGAAAATCAGGCAGGATGTATATATATATATAGTAGTGGGAAAAGAATCACGCGGACCCCGATAGAATTATGAACAAGAAAGAAAATACGACTTTCGTTGGTTTGGCATTGTATATTCCTACTAACGTTTCGTCTGGTGGACCAGACTTTGTCAAAGACTGGTCCACCAGACGAAACGTTAGTAGGAATATACAGTGCCAAACCAACGAAAGTCGTATTTTCTTTTCTTGTTCATATATATATATATATATATATATATATATATATATATATATATATATATATATATATATATATATATATATATATATAAAGAAAAACGCAGTTCAAGCAGGCGCTCAGATCACTTGAACGAGGAAAAACTTATATGCACTCTACATCGATTACAGAAACGCTAAAAGATGAGAAAAATAGTAAACGGTGTGTTTGGAGGTTTAGCACACGAAAGAAGCACGAGAAAAAAAGCAAATGTAGATAAATTGCATACTGTGTTTGGTCGGAGTAAATATTTTAGAATCATGAACTCACCCGGCTTTTGCAACAATTTTTCATCATACCCGCCACGGTGGTCTAGTGGTTATGGCGCTCGACTGCTGACCCGAAGGTCGCGGGATCGAATCCCCAGCCGCGTTTTCGATGGAGGCGAGAATGCTTGAGGCCCCTGTACATAGATTTAGGTACGCGTCAGAGAACCCCAGATTGTCGAAAGCGAACTAGTTCGAGAAGTAAAGGAAATAAAAAAAATAACAAGACGTCAATCCCGAGAAATGTGCAGTCGCAACGGAAAAAGATTTGCACAAATGAGCGGTGGGCCGCGAAATTGCGGCACGCGGCGTCGTTGCTCACGAGCATGTCGATGGCGAGATCGCCAAGCACATTCCATTTTCCAATGCAGGGGTGGCCGGCAGAAAACAGCCCATGTTGCTGCTGGCTCATGCGAAAGCGTTCAAGGACGAGGGAGTAATTTCCTACTACAGGCGATATCTCTTCCTCGCCACTTATTAAAAGCACGTGTACACTGTCAGCACCAAGCGTTGAGCTTATCAAGATTTTCGCGCTTGTAGGCTGCACGATCTTATCTCCGCTTGCGCAGTCGGAAACACACAAAATGAAGCGTAAGCATGGCAAAGCAGTGCACATCTCATATTTCGCATCTGTTATTCACATCAGGTTCATATATGATATTTCGCGTATATGGACAACTCGAGAGTATGTGCTATATTGCGTCACGGGAATTACTGTTCTTGCGTCACGAAGTGCGCCATTAAGATGACAAACGCCAGGAAAGAATAATGCGCTAATTTTTTGTATTTTCAGAGGCTGGTGAGGGGGCGCTTTAGAGAGACGCTTGTTCATTGCTTATGGGCAGACATGCCTATGCGCACGATTTTTTTTTTTCGTTTTCGATGAAGTTGCCAGCAACCGCGTATTTATCACAGTTGCCCCGAATGGGCTGCTTGTTGGAGCGCTTTCCGCCGGCCACCCCTACTTTGGAAAATGGAATGTGCTTGGAACTCTCATATCGACGTGCTCTGGAAAAACAGCGCCGCGTGTCGCAATCTTGCCGCTCCGGCAACTTGAGTTTTAGAATAGCGTTAAGCAAAGCTTTGCGTTTGCCGCGACTGCGCATGCGTCGTACGCTAACCTCTTGCGGGCTATCCTTAAGTGACTGAGTTAGCGGGCGACCGCAACGAACGCAAACTTAGCGTTACGCTATTCTAAAACACTGTACACAGTGCATTTGAAAGCACAGGACCTCTTTGTCAATGTGCGCTACGCGACGGCGGTTGCACAGCTCATCCAAACGTGGATACGCAGTATAGAATGAACGACATCAAGAATGCAGGCTAATTTCCTCACAGTAAAGTTCCGATGACACAGCAGATATTTAGCTTGACCGAGAGTTTGTCTTCTAATACGTGCTGTCGTAAAATAAATACATAAAATAAATATATTTATAATTGAAAAATATATGTCGGGGAAACACTCGGTGAAAAAAAAATTGTCGCGACGAAATGACGGGAAATAGATGCGGGAAAAAAAAATTGGGGGCCCTTAAGCTTCGCCTTTAAGAGTTGAACGCGATAGCGATATACTGTCCTGCGTACTTAAATCACTTAGTGCATACTACGTAATGGGCAGCATGCTTTAAACCACGAGCAGTTATGAGCGGGAAATGTTTTCGAACTTGCTATGCACCCACTACGCACAGTAACGTGTGTGCCTTTTGTAATGGGTGGCCGGCTTTGAACCACGATGTCATTGTAAAGCATGAAAGTTATTTTTACTGCATTTCCAAGCAGAGGAAGTTATTTTCACTGTAATTCCAAGCAGAGGCGTGGCTGTGTGGCAGAACACCTGCTTGCCACGCGGACAGCCTGGGTTCGATCCTCACTCGGACCCGGAAATTCTTATTATTTATTTTATTTGCATCTTTCTCGATTTTTCGCTCACAACCGACGACGCTGCCGCCGATGCCGGAATTTCTGCGAAACGAGCTCTTTAACGCTATGGCGTTAAAATAAGCAGGAATAACTTTTGGCACATGACCGCGCTGGCGCGAGCTTTTCTTTTTTTTTTTTTCATTCCGCTAACATTTCTCGTGCAAGCCGCGAAAGAAGTGAACACCGTCGCCAAGTGGACGATCGAGAGAAGCTACACGACTACGCGTTTCGATTGACGTAAAACACACTGTACACATCAGTGGCGTAGCCAGGGGGGTGGCACACCGGGCACGTGCCCCCTCCCCCCCCCCCCCCCTCCCCCCCCCCCCCCCGAAATTTTTTTTCGCCATGGCATACAGAGCGAAAAATGACAATTTCAAGGAGGTGCCCCACCCGAAATCAAGGAGGCAGGCCCGTAGCCAGGAGGGGGGAAGGGGGGGGCTAGGGGGCCCGGGCTCCCCCCCCGAAATTCGGATGGAAGGTAGTGTTTTACCGAGGAAAAAATAGTAAAAATGAGTGTTTTTCAAGGCTTTTAACTAGTGCCCCCCCCCCCCCCCCCCCCCCGAAAAAAAATTCCTGACTACGGGCCTGCAAGGAGGTGCCCCCCCGCGAAAAATATTTCTGGCTACGCCCCTGGTACACATTGTGCGAAAAACACCCAACGTAACGCGCGAACGCGACGTCCAGTACGCACACACGTAGTGGTCGTAGAGCAAGCGTTACTGGCCTCGCGTAGTCGGCCAGATTCCCTTCCCAAACCACGTCATTCATGCAAACCCCTTTCAAAGGCATAACGTAACGAATCACGAGAGAATTACGGGGGCGAAAACAATTCGGCGCAGCGCGCGAAATGTAATCACGTAGGGCGTCGGCAGGAGGTTGCAAAAGGGGCACTTGCCCCCCTCAAGCCTCACAAGCAGTTGCCATCACCCAAGCTACACCAGTGCTCTCCCCCCTCCCCTAGCCGCGATGCAACGCTCGTTTGCACCCCCCCCAAGAGAAAATCCTGGCGACGACCATGCGTAGAAACGCGAAGTGCAAAGCCGATAAAGAAGAAAGGCGGGCGAGTTAGAAACGATGCACACTTGGAAAATCAGCGCGAACACGACGGAGACACCAAGACGAGAAGGATGGACACAGTACGTGCGCTGTCTAGCAACGGAAGTTTATTGAAACAAACAAAAACTCACGAGAAACCTCGCGTGCGCCTGAATTTTAGGCCACGCGACAAGAAATCGGTAAGCGTGCGTACCTCGCAATCAAGCAAACAAACTAAAGGTTCAGATATGCAATCATCACCCAATCACTGTGTCTCCCTGCTGTTCGCGCTGATTTTCCAAGCATGCAAAGCCGAGTTGTGGCAGATGATTATAGCATAAAGCACGAAGCATCGTCACTCACCCTTCCCAAGATGGCGGCATCGTGTTCCAGGCAGATAGACGAATGTTGTCTTGTCGCTTCCACCGCAGGAACGAAATAATCCACATTTCAGTCACCTTGGTCTTGCCCCCCTCATTGTCGTCAAGCGGAGCACAAACGGGAACACGGTAGAATTAAATGACACTCACGGGGATGAAAGAAATACACGATGCTGGCTGTGACATCCCTGCACCGGCATTAACAAAAAATGGCGGGAAGCGCCACTTTCACCGCCACTAACGCCGGTAATCGAACTTAATTCGGTCCTACAAGCAAGTGCGCCACTTCAACGTGACACTGCATGACTCGCGCTTGACCTTTGTAACACGACAATCTCTGTTTGACTCGCTAAAGCACGGTATTAGGGGTCCTGATTATAATAAAAAGAATGAGCGAAACAAAATGCGCCCTCCTCGCCCGCTAGGCTCCGGCCAACTGAAGCCGCGGTACCTAGACACGGCGTGCGTGGCGGCCAAGGTCCCCAGATTGATTGCATTCGTTACGGTTGCGTTTCTTGGAGAAAGCGTTAAATCTAGGGATTTTTCGTCTAACTTTGGCAACGGTTATCCCAATGCTCGGCGCGTCTTCACCCTTCGTTAGCCCCTAGGGCTCGATTTTGCATTCTTTGATTTTTTTGTAATTGATCTTGATTTTGAGAGATGTTAGCTTGATTTGTTGCGTGATGATTATGAAATATACCATGACCATATATACACGAAAATAATGTACGAGGGAGGAAGGAGAGACCTAAACGTGAAACGTAACCAACGATGACTTTGTGAACTAATAAGCAGTAGTTTGAGAGGTTTCATTTGAAGTGCGCGGTTGGACGTGCTCGCGGAACGAGATAACACGCTCAATGAGAGGGCTGCACGCGCAAGTCGGCGAGTTTACTTACGGTTGTTTTTGCGTGAAGTCTTCAAGATCTCTTTATACTTTATCGTTGCTGTGGGAGCGGGCAGCTGACTATACACCACATCCGACGATAGAAGCCACCAGACTCTAGACTCTTCGCCTCCATCTCTTCGATTTTCTTTGGAGCGTTTAGGCGTTAAAATTGTGTGTAAGCGCTGGCCGCAAATATGAAAATGAGCCATGAATTTGATCAACTGTCCCTGCATAATCGAAAGGATTTTTGAGCCGGTGACAGCCGTGTCAGTTCTGCACTACGTGCGTTTTTTCGCGGGCTGTGAGAAGAAACGAGACCTGATGGCATTCGCACAAGACAGAGTTATTATTGAACTCTGTCAGTGGCTGTTGGCGTCGCAGCCGTAGCCGTGCGCACAGAAGAACAGTACTCTCTCTAATTATCGAAGGGCGGCGCCAAGTCAGTCCCATACCTTTACTCAGTCGTACCTGCCCCGTCATTGTTCAGTCTGCAGGGTTATAGCCACGATGGTTTTTGACGGTAATGGCGGCATGGGTCTCCTGGTGTTGCAGTCTGAGAACTGTTATTGTGAGCGCAATTTTTTGGACACTCTCGGCTGTTTTTTTTTTTTTTTTAGGAACTTGCTCGGCAAGCTTCTTATGCTCGCGCCTTGTCCGGCGGCGGCAGCGAATGCACTTCAACGCGCCGCCGCTCAAGGCGCCGGCTTTCCGGTGATTTCAAGAATGCTCACTAGATGGCGGCGCCGCTCAAGGAGGCGACGCACACCACTCTCGGCACGTGCGCTTCCTTTCTCTTCGCCGGGAGCTCACGCAGTGAACACTCTTCGTTACCGCTCGGCCGTGTATGAACACCGCAGAAGCCAAGGCAGCAGCGCGGCGGGCTCGCAACGCAGCAGCAGCTCGGGCTCGCCGCCCGAGTGCCGCATGTAATGTATATATAACGACGTTGTCACGTCTATATATGATGGTAGGAGATGTGTACGGAGGATTCGCGGGTTCCCGATCATCTCCAAGCAAGCTCCTCTAACATCATTCACTTTGTGGATATGGAGGCGATTTTTTTGGCTTCAGCGTCGCCGTCGTGCCCCGTATATGTGTATGTCGCCGTCGTACCCCGTAAATATGAAAACCACAAAGAATAATTATTCAGAAAAAATCACAGCATATCCACGGAGTGAATGATGATGAGTGGGCGAAGCTCCGGAGGTTCATCGGTAAACCGTGAATCTTCCGTGAAATTCGCCCAGTACATCATCAAAGACGTGACAAACACTGTGTATATATACAAGAAATTTATATTTTATTCGTGAGCCGTGATTTTCCGTTTTGTTTTCGTTTCTTCGTTGGTCGTGGTTACCGTTTACATAAGCCGTGGCTTCCGTTCCCCCCTTCATTATAACGGCTTTATGGTCGGTCAAATGAAGGGAGAGCGGTTAGTCGAAAGTTTGCAAAGACGAGATCGATGCAGGTTCCTCGGATGGTGGTTGGTTGCATGTGGTCAAACGATATGCATGTGAGACCATATCGCGATGCCATGTGCTGTATGGCATCGCGATCGTCATCAGCGTCATCGTCGTTAGGACGCATAGTGGGTACATTCCATGTGCTGTGCCGTGATGGCAGCGTCATCGTCATCGCACAGGGGTGGCTACGACGACAACGACGCAGGACGCCGGACTAGCCTATGCCCTAAGGAGCTTCGCCCCTAAAATAATTTTCAGAAGCGCGCGACCGGGCATTCGAACCTGCGACCCGTTGCTCCGCAGTACGCGGTGTTAAATGACTCGGCCACGAAGCATTCAGTCTTTCGGCATGCTAACGTCGAGCTATTTATAGACGATTTTCCACAGCTGGTTTGTTTAATCAAAACAAGATGGCGCCACCACCGCACCGTGGCCGTCCCCTACGTAGCTGTCTCCATGCCGTGGCCTTTGGCAGCGCTGCTCAGTAGGTCTCCATCCGCATCGTGTCGTTTGCTCGGCGTCCCCATAGCGTCTGCGCGCACGCGTGTAAAAGCGAGCAGATGGCAGCGGCGGAAAAGTCAACATGGCGACACATGTGGATGCAGTCAGTTTCCTTCCGCCTCGAACTTATCACGTCGTCGTCCTGCGCGTTTATTTGCTTTATATTTACGTCCTGAACTTCGAGAGCATTGTATTCAGTGGCATTTTGCAGGGTTTTCAAGATTCATTCTCAAATTCTCGGAGACAAGGCTTAGCAGGCATGGCTAAATAAACACAGCTAATCTCTATAATAAAGACAGAACGTACCTGATGCCTCGTCCCCAACGTGAGATGACACGAAGCGACAGCTGATTTCACCATTTATTTATTGCTCTGAAGATAGTGGGCGAGTAGCAAGCGCAAGTTGGGATCGAAGCGGGCGGTCGCGTCTGCATGGGTGCTGCCATGTTGGCGTCTAACCCCAGCTGCTGGCGCTGACGGCCACGGCCGCTTCGCTGGCCCAATCCGTTGCCTGGTGCCATGGAGTTTCACACAATGGCTGGGGGTGTAGTGAACTAGAATATTCTAGTGGCACGACCGCTACGCCGCGCCGCCTCTCCTGGCGGTCGGAAACACCACGGACCGCCGCTAGGGTTTCTCGTGGCGCTGCTGCGCCTTTTCCTAGGCGCGAGCGCGCGACGGGAGCGCGGGAGTCACTCAGCGCGTTATTTCGGCACGTCTAGCACGGCTGCCTGAATCCCGCATAGCGCTTTGTCTGCAGCTACTCTACTGCACGTGAACCGGTGTACTCTGGTGCATTCTCTCGCAAGGACCATGGTGGAGCAGCTTTCTGTACTTTGTCAGATATCCCGTACCAACAAGCACGTAGCTCGCGAGCTCGCTCCCAGAGAGTGCGCCTGACAATGCATCGTGTGTCATATCTGTCAGCGATAATCGGCTTACATTTTATACAGCATGTTATGTACCGTGGAAGTGCATAATGAAGTTTGGGTGCTAAGAGTGCATGAAACTACTACTAATGCAAAATGAGTCGGCTGAAAGTCTCAAACATCTTGCACAGTTGACACGCATGAAAGGCAATGGTGGCCTGCTGTATCCGTCCAGCTTGTTGTTCAAGTTCGTTCATGATTTAGAAAAAGCCTTCACAACGTCTTTATGTTTGCTGGAGCTGCACGCTGATAGCATACTGGACATCCTTAGCGATGTTAAGGCTAAACAAAAACACGAGCTCGATTGCCTTGACCATCTGAAAGCATTGCACCAGAGGTCGTAGTTTTTCACATGACTACTCGTCTGCACTTTATAACTAAAAGCGTGGACGAAAATAATGCCAGAAAACGCGAAGCAGCCAAGCACCTAAAGCTCAGTAGATGTTAAGTTCTTCACATGTCCATCTAACGAGTACTCTTCGCCGCGAGTCTTCGAATAGTTTCGATAAAGCGTTAAATTGGTGAGATTGAATTTGTTATCTTGTAATCTTTTTAGTCATCTTTCAACCATCAGAATAAAGAAAGAGCTGTCCCTCCTTTCATTTTCTATGCTGAGCCCTGTGTCTTGTGCCGTGACCTCCTATATAATAAGTCAGCACCACAACTATACAGTGGAAACGCGCCGCAAGTGTGCGCAAGTGATGAGCAATCGCTGTGTAGCGAATGTTAGTAGCGCAATTGGTATATATATAGCAAGGGTAATTTGTTGGCCTTGTTGGTGTAACATGATCATAAAGTTAAGCGCGGCACTGAAGTGACGAGGACAGGACAGGGAGAACACACACGCCCGTGTGTATTCTCCCCTGTCCCATATATACATATATATATATATATATATATATATATATATATATATATATATATATATATATATATATATATAGGTGCTCAAGTGAAGTGGACGAACGAACAAGAAACGATGCTTTATTGGGCAATAAAGCATCGTTTTTCATGCGTTCGTTCACTTCACTTGAGCACCTATAATACTACCGCATCCAGGAAGACCATCTATATATATATATATATATATATATATATATATATATATATATAGTATTAATGAGAACTAACAGACAAAGATGCCAAGGAAGGTATAGGGGAAGCTATTAGAAGTAGTTGTAATGTAAATGTGAAGAAAGGAAAGTGGACGAAAAGATAACTTGCCACCGGCAGGATCCGAACCTGCGACCTTCGAATAACGCGTCCGATGCTCTACCACTGAGCTACGGTGGCGGTCATCCCCCCCGTCCACTTTATAGGGTATATATGTGTACTTAAACTACTTCTAATAGCTTCCCCTATACCTTCCTTGGCATCTTTGTCTGTTAGTTCTCATTAATACTGTGTTTAACAAAGCAAACGAGCCCTTAAGTTTACAATTCTTTCCTTCATTTATATATATATATATATATATATATATATATATATATATATATATATATTGTCACATGAGTTATTCATGCGTAAACATCAAGGAAGCACTACGGAAGTCAAGGGCGAACGTCACAGAACGAGGCGTCAAGCAGCCAAAATCCAGGCAAGCACAAGCTCGGTTCGCGTGGCTACCACTAGCGCTGTGGCTTGCTTTCTTGGCTGCTTCGTCGTCGTCTCGTATTCTTCACTACAACATATATATATATATATATATATATATATATATATATATATATATATATATATATATATATATATATATATATATATATATTAGTCGAAATATCTATGTACAAACCACTGAGCCATGCAGTAACCAACCTGATAATTTTACGTTTGCATGAACCAGGAATCAAACAGGCGTGTTAGAAGTAACCACAGCTGCAGCTCTGCAACGCAACCGAAGCGCCGAAGCTCCTAGGAAAAGTAGCAGCGGCGCCACCTCACGGCATCCGTGCGAAAGGCTGACGCCGGAGCCCGGCCGGTCGCGCCACTATAGGCACCGGGCGCGGGGACTGGTGGCGCCTCTTTCGGTGGCGACGGGGAACTAATGGAATGGGAGTGCCGAAAAGGGCGCAGCCGCTTGCTGCGGGAGCGCGGGGCTGGACGTTCGTTTCTCTTCATTGTGCTCTCGTCGCTTGTGTCGTGCGCTGCCGAAATCTACGTGTGCGCGAAGACTGAAGATTACAATATCTTAAGGGTCGGCGAAGGATCGAAAATAAATGGAAAACATAACAGGAACGGGGGGCGTGCAAAACTACAACTGAGGAACAAGTGCAATCGGCGAAGCATCCAGTAAAGCCGAGAAGGGAATGGGAGACGTACGCTCTATTTTTTTAATGTTAGGGGACAATGTTAACGTATAGACAGAATAACAAAGTATTAGGAAAAAATTCGGCAGATCCCACGTATTGTGGGAACCGATTTTATGCGAATCAGCGAGTCTATGCTGCATTTTTTTTAGCTTTTAAGTCACGCGTAACGAGGTGGATCGACGTGTTTTTGTAGATGGAGTTGTGTGCACATAGTGTGCTTAATAAGCATGCGACTACACTGACGCTTAAAGGCTAACTTGTGGTCTGACAAAATGTTAGCGCTCATGTTAGAGAACAGACGTCAATGTTATTGAAACGATGCGCACGCTACGTTGCGATTCACATTTCGTGCCGATGCTGTGAATATCATACGCGTAGCGTTGATCAGAGTATTGCTCCGGGTCGAGCAACGCTTGAATATGGCTTGCAGATTCATAGGAGCACATATGTAATGTTTATCTGACGGTTATAAAAGCGGAGCCAACATTGAAATCAAAGGGGTACATAGTAGCACAAACTTAGAAAATAAAGACACGAGAAAACAAGTACGAGGGAGCGTCCGACCTTTCTGCTCCCTCCTACTTCTTTTCCTCGTGTCTATTTTCCAAGTTTGCGCTACCATGTACCCCTTTGATGTTAACCAACTCGCAAACAAGAAGTCTTAATAAAACCAAGATTGGCGTTAAGCCGACGTAACGTTTGTTTCATATGAGTACATGAGTAATGTTTATTACCTTGTCATGAAATTAGATAGCCAGCACTGCAACCACAATTGACGTTGGTTGCACCGACATTTTTCTTGCGCATAGGATCTTTTCAAAAGTAATTTCAAGTCATGGCTTGGCTCTGTGGTAGAATATTTGATATCCGCTCAGAGTACCTGGTTTCGACTCCTGCTGGGATCCGGATTTCTATTCTTTGCATACGTCGGGTTCTCGTGGCTGATGCCGGATTTTCTGGACATGCACCCACTTAAATTATCAATGTCTGTTCTCGCCGTTCCTGGGTCGATCCACTGTGAATCACCTGTGCCTCATACCAGCATCCCGCGGCCCGTGGTATACGCCCGGTATGTGCCGCACGTGACTGGAAAGATTTTCGCGCTACTCATACCACCATATCACAACCAGGCAGCCATGTTCGTCTTATTTTCGTACCCACCTATGCCAATTTTGGTTAATGTCAACTTAAGGAGGCGACCACGAGAGCGCCCAGACGTAGGCGGCTAGACAGAGAAATAGAGGCATTTATAGATAGAGATAAGAAATGCTTTGCGTTTAAAATAGAAAATAGGAATGGGGATACCTAGATCTAGCTCCACATCGTAGCTTATCGCATTGAACTTCGTCTGCGGGGTGTACTTGCAAAACAGTTTGCAGTCGTTGTCGCTTTTATATTCCTTGATGTCAAGCACGTGGCCAGCTTCGTGCAAGCGGTGACCCTTCTCTAGAGCAAACGCATGAAAACGCGTACGCCGGCTGGTCAAGCCTTGAAAGCCGCAGCGCAATGTAACTGGCATCGCCATTAGTGCACGTGCGCTGTCAGTACTCGCCTTCCCGCCAGGAGCCCAACAGTGAGGAGCAGCGAGTTTGGCAGTTAACATACAAAGATGTTTATTTTACAACACTTTCGCCAACCGGGCCGGTCTCATTTGCAGTCCCGAAAGGGAGGAGGCATCGTGCCTCTGGTCCGCCTCCAAACGAAAGCAAACGCATAAAAGCACAGCACCACGCAAAGAAACCTAGTCGATTGACGTGCCGACGGTACTCCTGGGTGTGAAGACGTGAAAAGAACATGTGTCATCCTTTCTTGATGACTTGGCAACCACTGAATGCTGCCACGACCACAAACGACTGCGGGGGAGTCTCCCTGGAGCCCGACGAGTGGCCCCGTTATCTGAACACATGTCCGACAGTCGAACGCTTCGTGCTTTGTTCAAGAAACACTGTTGCTGCCGCTTCTCTTTGCCTTGGGCGACAAACGAAACAGCTTACAGCTTGCGATTGTCTAAAAAGAAACGCCGCCGCTACTACTTGAATACGTTGCCGAAAGTAGCAGAGCCTTCTCCGCGTCGTCTGCTTCACATGCCAGTGCTTTCGCTGCCGCCGCTAGGGGCGCTTTTTCGGGAGGGGCGCCGCTGGCGCCGTACGACGGCCGCCCGGTGCCTATAGGCTTCCAGCGCTGGAGTTTGTGTTGACACGTAGCGCCGCCCTGGCGGCCCTGTTGCAATACGGGTAGTAGGACGGTAGGACGGCGATCAGTACCGCGGTCGACTGCGGGGATCGGCGCCCAAAAAAACGCTGGGACCGAAGGTACTGTTGCGTGTACAAGTGCCACACAGAAGAATGATACCACCCAAACATAATCTTTTAATCATTCCCGTCGAGGCCGTACGAGAAAGAGCGGCGGCAACGCTGGATCTGTAAAACACAACAAAACTTTTACTTAGCAAGCACGTAACAGCTTAGGTATGTAGAATCGCGTTGAGAATCGCGCATTTCATTTCAATAAATTACCACGTACACAGTTCTAAACATGCACATGCAAGCAAGAAGAAAGTACTGAAAAAATCGCGTGGGCAAAGCAATTCACTTTTCGCGCACACAGTATCTTATGAACACATGGCTCGGATACCTCTTATGCCTACCTCCAAAAATGTTCCTCAACGGGCTCCTTTACTGACGTGTCAGGTTTAGATGACGGCCGACCCCAAGCTTGTAATCATTCTGTTGACGACGGCGAGTCGGCATCGTTTACCCAAAGTACGACCGCTGCAACGTGTGCGCATTTCCACTCACGCCGGCCTTGCAAGTGCAGGTTGACGCGGAAACCTCACGCTTCGCTGTCATCTACAAAGAAAGTGAAATTAAGATTGATTAGGAGGATACTGTTTAAAACACCGCAAATAAAATCGCGAAGCAAAACGGCTTCTTACCTGCGCGTTAACACGCTACGAGAACTGTAACTACTGGTTGTGTAAGACTGATCTGCTTTTAGTACTCATACACTGTTCGTTACACCGCGAAGAAATGCGCGATACGAACGAGACTCTCACCTGTGAGTTGACGAACTACAAAAACTACCGATTATGCACGAGTGTTCTGCTCTAAGCACTGTTCAAAACATCGAAAATAAAAGCGCGAAAAGAAACGGCATCTCACCTGCGTGTTAACACGACATGACAGCTGTAGCTGCCGATAACATAAGTGATATAATCGCTCAAATGAGCTGCCGCTTCGCCGAACGGATCCTCAGTTATGTTGAGATAATCATCATTTAAAGCGGCAACATAACGTGCAGACAGCCGAATGGGTCGAGCTTTTTGCATGCGCAATTCCAGCAAACACTTACCTGTACTTTCCCGTCGTACGATGCTTGTTCGACTTGCGAGTGGCATTTGGCTGAAGTTTGGGAATGTGAGTTGATACCACACACAGTTTCCTCGACAGAGTAAACATAGTTTACCGTGCAGAGCTTGCGTCCTTTCGGCAGCGCGCTGTCGAGAAAGCACCCTTCCGTGAACACGACACTGCCGAAGCCGTACTGCAAGAAAACCGGTGGCATCACTGCTCGTTCGCTCTCCAGTCGCAGCTCCCGATCTTTTGCCTTCGACAATGCGCATAAACTCGATGTTCTGTGCGGTAAATTTGGCAGAAAAAAGAGCACACGGCACAAAAGCAGACACAGCCGATAACATGTCGCGCAACGTTCCTTATGCGCTTAAACGTGGCCCAGAAGCCCTGTCCTACTAGGGATTTTTCAGCCAACTCGTTTGGGGGCGCCACGTGTGCGTTTTCGACGCGCCATCTGGGCAGGGCTGGTTTTCTATACTCCATCTCACAAATACCTTGCAGCACTGCCGAAGCTGCGGGGCGTACGCAGGCAGTATCCTTTCGCAGCCGATAATATAGTTCCGGGCTTAACTGTTTCATTATCAACGAGGTACAAGGGCTTTAGCTGTGCTTCTCGCATGACGCGTTACAGCGATACGTGCCACGTTAGGCCCTTCGCGCATGCACTTCACAATTTCTGAAATAATGCAGAGATTACCGGCTGGTAGCCGTAATAACCACCCTAACCGCGATGACGTACAGCAACATGGCAGCCCCCCATACACCCCAGACCATCTGCTTCCATCTGAATTCGTGCTTCTGACTGGCTCTGCGCGCGGACAGCAAGAAATAAGTGGTATAATCTGCCATCGCTTAGTCTCATCTAACGCTGAGGGCACAGTATCTGGTATCTTTTTTCGCTGTTATCTAGATCGCTCGTTTGTTTTCATGCTGCTAGGACTACCGAGGCAGTGCCGAGCCGTAAAAGTGGTTTGATGTTAACTGAGCAGATGTCGCCACAACATTAGAGTCGGTGATGCGTTGACGATGCGAAACACCCTGAATGTGTATATTGTTTTCTGTGCCAATAATTTGCTGTTTCACCCAAGAATGGTATGTGCCTGCTGCTGAAAGTGCGTCGACCGTGCTGTCAAAAAAGAACTCGATGAAAACGCCAGTACGAACGCTGTTATAAAAAGAACCGCGTTCCTCACAAACGCCATTGTACACGTCCTGTACAAGTGGGTTTCTGAACATAAAGAAACGGTGAGGTGGCGTCCCGCAGACCTTTTTGCGCTTTGTATTAACTGCAAGGAGCAAGTATCGACAAGGTAGGCGAGCTGACGCCAAAGAGACGACGAGCAGACGACGCGATGCACATGAACACGTCTTGAGGGGGCTTTCGCCTTTCCTATTGGCTAACAAGCCCTGTAGCTTCCACAGTGCTGCAAGGTACTTCTGAGATGGAGTATAGAGTACTTCTAGTTCACTATAGGCTGGAGCAACTGGCTGGGGGAAGGCCAGTTATGGTCACGTGATCACACATGGCAGCGCCCGTGCGCCGCTGCGGAAAATCGTCTACATACGCCATTTACCGCTGGCGGTACGCGGAACTTGGAGGCGCTTTAGCGTGTTCTCTTTTATCACCAGTGAGATGGCGCGAAGGGCGCGCTTTAAAGGTCGTCGCCCCCGCTCGGCTTTCACCGACCGGCTTTGCGTAAAGCGTTGCGATGCGCGCGCGCCTCCTACCTGTACCGCCTGTAGGGAACCAAAGCTCAAGTTTGCGGAGCGACGACAGCGCTGCGCTGCGGCTCTGGAGGCAAGCGCTGGTGAAACTGGGGATATGCGCGGCAGAGGGCGTGGCCGATTCAGCCTGTTCCACCGACAGCCGACAGCGGGCGGCACACTTGGGCACGCGTTCTTCGGTCGGTGCGGGGAACTTAGATGCTGTGCCGTGAGCTTGGCACGCTGAACCGAGAGGCTTGCTTTGCGAAGCTGTATTTCCGCGATGGTAGAAGCGACCCCACGAAATCGGAAACGAGGTCCCAAGTGTTGCTGTGTGCCACAGCAGGGCAGACACGCCATAATTTCGTCGATATGCGCTGCGTTCGGGCTTTGAGTGAACACAGAGGCGATGTCGCTCAGAGCATCGCGGAACTGCCTCGTTACAGCGAGCGTCGAAGCATAGAGAAAACGTGCTTAGGCTTGCTCATTTCGACGGCAGGGGCTTCACCGGGGCCAGCGACGTTTATCAGCTCTAAGAATGTGGCCAGGCCGAGGTCTCTCATAATTTGGCCGGCAAAGGTCCACGATTCTTGAATTGTGGCGGCAGCGTCTCTCGGCCACTGCTTTAATGCCCAAGAGCCGAACAGATGCGCCACGGAAGCAGTCACCATGGATTCCTTGCTGCGGTCGGCGCACTCATGATAAAGAGAGACGGCTAAGCTGACGCCAGCCTCTCGATTTGACGGAAGCAGCGTCAGCAGAGTGCGCTGCGTTCGGGCTTTGAGTGTTGACCAGATGATCTTGATGGTGTCAATTGATTGTAGCGCCAGTGCCGTTATTCTTGCCCAGCGGATGTACTGTCGACCAGGAGCCACACACATGTTCGTAGAAATTCTCGCGCGGCTTAGTGGTACTGCTCTCCATTAGTGATTTTATGTAGTCCGCCTCGCGGTTGCAGAGTTCAGACGAGCAGAAAGAAGAGCCGGCGGTGACCACAGTTGAGCTCTCCTCATTTGTGTCAGTCTTGGTATTGGTGGCAGTTGTAGTCCAAGTGATATCGACAACGTGTACGAGCCCTACGACCAGTATCACCACGGCCAACAGAAACAGAACAGTCAAGCAGCACGACGTGTAACCGTAAATCTGGTCCTGCTTCGACACGTGATCACGTGGTGCTTGGCTCCCTTCTGGTGCTGCGTCCACCACTTTCGTCTCTGGACCTGGTTCCTCCGGGCATCTTATGCTCGGGGCTATGTCCGTCCCTCCCGCGTCCACCCGCGTCCCGCGTCCGGCCACTTTCATGAAGTAGGGAAGCACCCATTATGCGAACCAGAACACTGTAGTAATATGAAGGCCGTCAACCACTACCACAGTCATCAGAGTCATGGCCGAGAGCACAAAGAGGCTGCTTAGCAATGGCTAGGCAGGTGGTGTCTGTCGCCCAGGTTGACCCCATTCCTTGATCTTGCTTGCATGTGTTTGGAGGGGGCTTAGTCCGTCCCTCTTTTCCCGCGGCCCACACCACCACAGCGTATGCGCGTCCCCTCCCCTTATCCTCACCTACGCTCACCCCCTTTTTCTACTCTAAGAATCATCTACTCTACGGAGCGGCGCCGGCGTCCCACATCCCGACAGCGCATGCGCGTCCTCTCCCCCTCCCCCTCTAGGAATCCTCTGCTCTTCGGAGCGGCTCCCGCGTCCCACACCCCCACAGCGCATGCACGTCCCCTCTCTCTCCTCTCCTACGGTCCCCCCCGTCCTCTGTTCTCGGAATCCTCTACGGAGCGGCGCGCACGACAGGTGGTGCGACAGCTGCATACTCCGCTGGGGGCGCCATGGTAGTTCCGCGGTATAAAAATGACGGAGCGCGCGCGCCTCATTCTCTCTCCTGTGCAGCGCCGCGATGAGCGCCCGGACCGCTGCCATGAAACGAGAGCGGCGACGTTCCTCCCGCTAAAGCTAATTATCTCCCCCGCTGCTTCGCATCCACACATGGTTCCCTTTAGCGGGAGATGGGGAAGTTTTTTTCCGCTTCTGCTGGGGTTACAACAATCGGTACCGCTTCAGCAATGACACTGTTGATATGCTTCTCGTCTTTATGCTGCTCCTCCGTCGGATAGCCTTCCTGCCATGGCGGAACCGGCGACATGGCTTCGGTAGGAGTCATGATTGTCGAGCTTTGAAACATTGCGGTGTACTGTCTGAACTCGCGAAACTCGCGTGCGATGTCATCCTCGGGGATTTCTAAGGACACTTCATCTGCAGGACTTGTGACTCCACGCTGAATGAGTAGCGGCGACGCCTCACCAGCCCCGCTTAACACTGCATGGCTTTTGTCGGCTTTGCCGCGACTCAGCGAAATGTTCAGGCGGTTTCAGTGGTTGAGCATCGTGAGAAGATGGAGCAGATTTGGCTGGTGTTCCTTCTTCAGAAGTCTCGATATTTGGTGTCGCAGGAGTCTTCGGTTCACTGAGTTACCGCTTTTTCTGGTCTTTGGCCACTGCCGGAAACACTTTAGCAAGTTTGACTTCGCCTTCCGACCCAGCAAACAGAAAAATACTTTCGACATTCCTTCTGTGTGGCTGTGAGGCGGTGTCTGCACTTCGGGTGCCCACATCTTTCAGGAAAAAGATCTTTGCAAGCTTTGCTTCGCCTTCAACCACAGTTCTGTGATCAAGATTTTTTTGAAGCTTCCATAGAAACTAAGTTTTCTTTTTTCAGAGATGTTATGACGAGATCTCTAGAAGCAGCAATAGCGCCGGGATTCTCGCCTAAAGTGGCGCGTCCTGTTGCTGCTGGTTTCATCGAAGATTCCCGAGTTGGCGGTGGTTTGCTTGAATTGGTAAGATCTGCCACTTCTGGTTTTGCCATAGGCTCCTTAGCTGGAGCTTTGGTCTCGCCGGTTTGTCCTACCGTTTCCGCTTTACTAGTAGACTCGTCCTGAGTTTCAGTCTTCCCCTCAGTAGCAAGTACACCTTTAGCTGTCTTTATGGAAGATTCCTTGGCGTTGTAGAAATTAGTCGCGGATTTCGACAGAGGACTCTGAAGTTTGCGACGCCCCGTCACTAATTCGCCCTGCTCATGCGACTGAGGGGATAAAGCTGGCGAAGAAGTTCTGCTACGAGGTCGGCCTACAGAAGCTACTAACGACCGGAAACCGGACGATTTGCTGGAGGGACTATTGGTACAGGCGCTGGATGCATATGGTGAAGCACTCATAGCATTTGAAGAAACTTGGCCAGTCATAACACTTGGTGAGAGCGTGAAAAGTGAATTCACCAAGGACATGCCTGTTTTTGGCGACATCGTGGACTCTCCTATCTTGAGGCCAGTGCCTGGATTAGGACTCGCCGAAGCCGTTATTCTTCTGTGTGCAGGTTTGGTTTTCGCGATTACTTCCTGCGAAAATGACGACGATGGCGATACTGGTGAAGCTACACTCTGGGAGAAGGAACCGTAGTTGGGGGATGAGCGCGCGACAGTGTCCTCGATGGCGATCTGAAACCCTGCCCAAACGACGCAACTTTATCCCTTGGTCCATTCGTTTCCACTTCCCCCTCTTTTTACAGCACTGCAGGGATCATTGCAGACGGCTCGTCAGATGCTCTCACTGCGGGAAGCGTTTCAATCGGTGAGCCAGGTGACATGACGCCTGTGCTCCTTCGGCCTTTGTCTTGGTGGTAGGATGCGACAAGCGGCCTCGTTTCGGGCACAGCGTACACCGTTTGGACTTCACGAGAACCATCCTCTTTTAATTCAACTGCAACGTCGTCGTCTGACGTCGATCTTTTCATCGCATCACTGCCAGAAGTTTCGACCAAATGAATTTCACCTCGCTCATCACTTGCTCCGACTCGACTGACTTTCTCGACTGCTTTTTCTTCGTGTGTCATGATGAATGCGTCAGGCATATACCGTTTGTCGAAGGTAAGTATTGGTCAGCACGCAGCAGCTGACGGGTCTGCTGGAGAAGGTGCAGCGGCAGTTGCGGTGAGCGCTGAAGCGACTTTAAAGTGAAATTCTTCAATTGCTTCCTTCCCCAATACAGTGAAACCTCGGTGATACGATCACAGCTCGTACGAATTTCGGGGTGATACGAATTTTTCTGTGGTCCCGGCCAAGGTCCATTGACCTGCAATGTAATGGAGTACGGTTGTTGCGAACCGATTTTCACCCCGCGACGTTTGATACAAACGTACGATACCACCCAGGTACGAAGAGGTGGTGTCCGCGATGTCGCGGAAGACGCGCCAAGCAGGTGCGAGCGCGGGAACGCAAGCGCAGGCATGCGCGCCGCACCGCCAAACGTCAGAATCGCGGTGTCAACATGCGTGATTGTTGAGGTCGCACTTGTGCGGGCACGGCTGTAAATCACCCAAAAAACATTCCCAACACCTCAGCGATAACAAAATCATAACATAGGACCGCGGTTCTGAAATTTTGTGGCTTTGATCTATCGCGTCAAAGCGCTTCTTCTGTTACATTCGCCGCAGTACTTCATTGTCATGCGAAAAAGCATAATGAAATTTGGAAGGGACTACTGCGGTCGCGGGTCACAACGCACCTGATTCATTAATTAAACACGCGCGTACGGGCCGTATATTTACGATTGCTGGTATGATTGCCGACATCTAAAAACTTAACTGACAAACATTCAGAGTTCTTCCTCCCGTTGCAGCAGTCCTGAAAAACAGTAAATGAAAATGTACGCCAGCTTTCTTTTCTCGCATGCTAATTTTTCATGCGTTCTGGTGATACGAATTTCGGATGATACGAATATTCTTGTGGTCCCGTGAGATTCGTATCACCGAGGTTTCACTTAATTGCTCTTTACACTCAAATGGAGACTGAGACGTGCCTGCCTGAGTTTGTGCGACTTCTGCCGGATGAGACGAGGAAGCCGAGGATTTCTCGCTTTGTTTATCAGCTGAAAGCTGTGTTCCCGGAACGACGGGAGTAACAGCTTGTGTTTGAACCCCGGAATCATGTGTCGGAGTTCTCTGTTTAGTCACCTGCTCCTCCAACAGGACCAGCAATCGTCCCCGGTGGCACGTGTAAACAGCCGCTCATAGATTCTAGCAATGAGGTGACTGAGATTTTTTCAGGCAGTACACCAGTACTCGAGTTCAAAAAACCTGGCGGATGTGCATCTTCATGACTTGTTGCTTGTCTTGGAGCGCGCTCAGATGCTTGTAGAGCTAAGGGTGCACGCTCAGTTACTGCCAGTAATTCGTGCTCGGGTCTTAGGGGCGGCGGCACAGCGCCTGTCGGTGGTGCACCGCTCAGCTGTGCAGTGGCGAATAATGTTGGATGCTGAGGTTTAACTGGCAGCATATCAGGTCTTATCGGTGTTCTTCCACGAGCTTCCTCAGCTGCTGGCGCTACATCATCCACTGGCGAATGCGGAAAATGCTGGGATGTTGATGGCACGGGGTCACGCTTGACCAGCGGTGTTTCTTTTTATTTTGGTGCTGCGTTGGCTTCTTCTGAAGATGGACCCTAAACTGCAGGCAGTAGGATAGGCGTAGTGGGCTGTGTACCACTGCCATGGGGCGCTCCGTCGACTTTTTCAGTGGACGGTGGATGCTTGTCTCCTTCCCGCAATGTGTCAGGCCTGGGATGTATATCGCTCACTTCCGGCACTACAATGACCGTGTCAGAAGACGGCAGATTTGATGTTCCAGGCTCAAAATTAGGTCTGGTATCTTTCATTTCACCCAGTTGTGGCACTACTGTGTCTGCTGTTGCAGGTGGCGGGCCGTGGTCTGTTAACGACATGGCATCCGATTCCAAGAACCGTGTTTGTTCCACATCCTGTGTTGCACTGACCTTCGCCGCAGGCCGCGTATTCGTGGGGTGAAGAGAGGACGGGTTAAGCTTATTCGGCTCCATTTGGCTCCCTTGTGGTCCCCCCTTATCGTTTCGGTGGAAGGCGGAGGCTGACCAGTTATCATTTGCTCAGACGGACTTGTCGCACGTATTTTGCCAGCTTCAGGCGTAGCGCCAGACGTTTCCGAAGACGGCTGATGCTGTGGTCCAACCTGCATCAAGTTTGGCCTGATAGGCTGCATTCCACCAAACTGTGGCGGTTCACCGGAAACAGCCGAGGTTGGTGGATGCTCGCATCTTACAGGCATATCAGGCCTTATCGGTCACACATTGCTAATTTTAGAGGGAACGCTGGCACTTTCTGAAGACTGCTGATGCTGGGGTCTAGTAGCCAGGGCGACAGGCGCCTAACGGGTGGCATTCCACATGAGTGTAGCGGTTCGTTCGTAAATGCCGGAGGTAATGGATGCTGTCCTGCTACCGGCGCCATATCTGATCTTGCCGGTGTTATTTTGCTCATTTTAACGCGACAGCGTTAAAGAGCTCGTTTCGCAGAAATTCCGGCGTTGGCGTCGGTGTAGGCGTCGTTGGTTGTGAGCGAAAAATCATCATCTTGTCCGTGACCGAAAAATCGAGAAAGATGCAAATAAAATAAATAATAAAACTTTTCGGGTCCGAGTGAGGATCGAACCCGGGTCGTCTGCGTGGCAAGCAGGTGTTCTACCACACAGCCATGCCTCTGCTTGGATATACCGTGAAAATAACTTCCTCTGCTTGGAAATGCAGTGAAAATAACTTCCATGCTTCGCAAACGCAAGCGTCCTTTATATAGGCGTCGCAATATAACATGTAATATCCCAGGAATATTGCGTGGTACAAGCGTAAATTGCCATCGGGCGTCAGAATATGTGACTATCATAACAATTCCATAGTTTAAAGCCAGCCACCCATTACAAACGGCACACACCTTACTGCGCGTATTCCCTTAACACCACGTAGTGGGTGTATAGCAAGTTCGAAAATATTTCCCACATTTGCTGCGCATAATTTCTCCTGGTTTAAACCATACTACCCATTACATAGTATGCACTAAGTGATTGAAGTACGCAGTAGGGACGGGATATCGCTATCGCGTTCAACTCTTAAAGGCGAAGCTTAAGGGTCCCCCCAATTTTTTAGGCGTCACGGTGGCAATTCCAGTAGAGGGCACATGCTGGGCTTTAACGGGATGTGCGTCAGGCCCAATCGGCTGCGTTCCGTCCAACTGCTGCGGTTCATCGGAAGCTCCTGGTGGTGGAGGGTGCTGACCTACCACCGATGGGGTATCAGGCCTTGTCGGTGATACTTGACCCATTTTGGGTGTTACGTTGATCACACCAGAAGATGGCACATGCTGGGGGTTCATCGGGATGCACGTTACGACCAATCCGCTCCGTTCCGCCCGGCTGCTGTGGTTCTTTGGAAGTTCCTGGTGGTGGCGGATGCTGACCACCTACCGGTGGCGTATCTGGCCTTGTCGGTGATACTTCGCTCATTTTGGGTGCAACGTCGATCGCATCAGAAGATGGCACATGCTGGGCTTCGTCGGGATGCACGTTATGACCAGTCCGCTGCGTTCTGCCCGGCTGCTGTGGTTCTTTGGAAGCTGTTGGTGGTGGCGGATGCTTACTTCGCGGTGGTGTATGTCATCCTGTCGGCGGTACTTCAGTCACTTTCGGCGTTGCGTTGGTCTTTTTCAGAAGAAGGCACATGCGGGCTGCACACAAGGCCCAATCGGACGGGTTCCGCTCATCTGCTGTTGTTCATTGGAATCAGGTCGTGGTGGCGGATGCTGACTTGCTGGTGGCATGTGTGTCCCTGTCGGCGTTATGTCGCTGACTTTGGGCGTGACGGTCAATACAGAAGTCGGCACATGCTGGGGTCTAACTGCCGGTGCACTAGGCCTTACAGACGGCATACCAACACACCGCGGCGCTTCGTTCAGAGGTGCTGATGATTGGGTGTGCTGCCTGCTTACATCAGGCCCATTTAGTCTTTTCTGCACTGTTCCGCTTACTTCCGACGGTATGTTGGTTACTTCCACAGGCCGCAGATCTTTGTTCTAAACGGCGGTCCGTTAGGGGTA
>JALIZH010009216.1:0-42500 GCA_030522465.1 Rhipicephalus appendiculatus
CATTGATCGCATAGCTTTGAAGATTGCGGAGAATGAGGCATAACCGTGCCGGCCTTTTTTTTTTTTGGCGCACTTTCAACGAAACGGAAGGAGCAAGGACATTATGGCTAGAGCAGCTAGAGCTTCGTGCGTTAAAAACTCACTGCATGAGTTCTCGCCAGAGATAGAGACGGGAAGAAGTAGGGAAGAATATGGGTGTCAAACCACCAGGAATTCCTCTGAAAGGAGAGAAAGCTAAAAAAAAAAGTAATATGCCCAGTCAGAAACTTAGCCGGAATTGTCCAGGAAGGCATGCGTGCTTTAATGGCATTGGAGAGAGGAAAGTTACGAAGCTGAAGTTGGCGGCATTCCAACGGTAATAAGCATCTCGTGTCCACGTCAGCCATGAAAGAGAACGATGTTAGAGTTCGTGTGAGCTATTCCAAGTATTCTTGTACGCGGATGCTGGCCAGTTAAACTATGTGCGTTTTATATTTTTCACTGCGTTAGTTTCTGCGTCCTGAGTTCTATTTCGCGGTACACCAATCTGGGCTCGGCCGTCTCATTTCCTTTCTGCGTACATTTAGATCCTTGTCTTTTCTCCGTCTCGAAGTCTCGTAAAACTGCAGAATCCAGGAGTATTGTTGAAACAGTCTACAGAATAATCAGGAGCACAACATGGCTCGGGTCACTGATTGTGTTTTCCTGATTCGTTTTCCGTTTTTCTTACTTTTTTACTGCAATTTTCGTGCCCCGTACGGGCCCTTATTGCGATGGGCATTATGGAATGCGGTGCGTCGCAAAAGCCGACACCTTCCATTGCTCCAAGCCTTCGTGGTTTTGAATAAATCCACCCGGCATAACATCTCGATGAGGTCGCAAAAGGCGCCAGCGAGTCGCTGCAATAAATGCTGTTTGTGGGTTCACTATGCGATCAGGAAAAAAATTGTGTAAGGATTGAACGTAGCGTCTGAGAAATTTTATGGAGCCAAGTTTCTTCACATGTTTGATTTTCATCTAACGTTGTGATGCGCACAGCAGGGCGCGTCGCCTCTTCCACGAACATTCTGTAACGGGGATATAATGTCTACAATGCAGACATTTATTACCGTATGCGTCTCAGAGGCCTTTCCTATTAAGCATATGTCTACTGATGTGTTCCGCATGCCATTCTAATGTATCCGTACGTTTTCTCACACAATACATACACAGTCAAGCTAATTGTCATCAACCTGTGTTATATTTTCACAATAATCTTACGGAAACAAACGGAATTGCTGGAACAGCGTATGGAGCGTTTAAGTAGGGATCCCATAACTAGGGCGACTGAAGAGACTTGTAAGCTGAAAGCCGTAGTAAACATAACACCAGTGCGGTCACCCGGAAGGAACGACTGGAACTAAGATTACGGAGCTTCAGTACGACCGGCCATCATTGTGTTTAGTGAGGCTAGGCCGAGAGCAGTCTGACTTAATTATTCGGCGAGGGAGCAGCAGCAGCTCCAAGTAGCATCTACGGAGAGAAAAACGACGCTCCGAATCATGTTCCGAATGTCATTCCAATTATTCCATAAGTTTAGTGAGATTGTTACGGAACTATATGAAAAAAAAAATTCGGCAGATCCCAAGAAGCTTCCTATGTGCCACTTTTAAAAGGGGCGTAACGTTACGAGGCGGATGAATGTAGTGCTCAGTAAACATATGTAGAAATTTGATACGCATCCACGTATCTGGAAAACATGCAAATGTGAGAACTGGTTGTTCATAGTTGCGTAACGACGCCACCACTAACGTGCGCACTGCAAGCGCCAGCAGTGGTAGGCTGAAATGTTTTTCTGGTATTACGTTACGCGAAGCATAATGCTAAAGCGTATGCTGAATTTTTTCATCAGAGGCAAGTGATACGAGGTGGATCGACCTTAAGTGCAGCAGTCTGCACATCGCGGGCTTACCAGGAACGTCCACTACACTGGTGCCTACTGGTGACTCCACTGTGAAACTTATGGTCTGACGTAATGCCAGCACTCACGTTAGAGCACAAACGTCAGTGTAATCGAAACAAAGTGTGCTCTACGGTGTGACGATGTCGATATCACACGTACCATTAGTTTGTGTGTTCCCATGAACGCTTCACTATAGCTTGCTGAATCATAAAAATGCAAATGTGATGTTTATTAGACTGCTATAAAAGTGGCGCGAACATTAAAACCATAATTGTCGTTGATCCCGCATGGCGTCTGTGTCGTAAGATTACATATGTAATGTTTATTGCATTGTTATAAAATTTGATAGCCAGCACTGCACCCACAATCGAAGTTGCGCCGACCTCACGCCTGCACATTGTCTTTTTCCAAAGCAGTTTCAATACCTGGCATGGCTCTATATATGTATACGGTAGAATACCTGATTCCTGCTGAGATTCCTGCTGAGATCCTGTTTTTTTGCCCTTGTATTCAACAGGTCTACGCTGCCGCTGCCAGTGTTTCTTAACGCTATCACATTTAAGTTACTCAAGTCTGTCCTCGCCGTTCCGAGGTATATATAAACTGTCAATCACCTGTGGCGCATACGCGCGTACCGCAGTCCGTAGTATGTACATAGGTATGAGCCACACGTGTCTGGACGAAAGGGTTTGACGACGTATGCGACAGGATTTTCACGCTATTCATGTAGTGACCAGATAGGCATATTCCTCAAACTCTCTTACCCTTTCACACCAATTTTGGTCTACAGCAAGTAAAAGAGGAGCACCCAGATGTAAGTGGCTAGATAGATAGATAGATAGATAGATAGATAGATAGATAGATAGATAGATAGATAGATAGATAGATAGATAGATAGATAGATAGATAGATAGATAGATAGATAGATAGATAGATAGATAGATAGATAGATAGATAGATAGATAGATAGATAGATAGATAGATAGATAGATAGATAGATAGATAGATAAGCTCGAAGTGCCTGCATTTCGCTAAGAAATGCTTCGCAATTAATATATAATAAATACATGGGTTAGATAAGGAAGCAAGCGGAATTATCGGAATGTCATATGGAACGTTTAAGTACAGCAGGAGAGGTTCGCAATATATGCTTTGCTTGAAAACTGCTTGGTCTATAACAAGGGTCTCCAACTCACCTGAGCCAGCGGGCCGCAGCCCGCTGGCTAAGGTGTTATGTCACCTATTTGTTATGTTATGTCACCTATTTTATTTACAGTTTGTCGACTGCGTTATCAAACAGTACGGTGGTCTGCCTTTGCAGCTATTAAAGCAACTGTGCACATTACCGGCGGTGGCTCTTTTGCATCGCTCGTATGTTCCTGAAAGGATAAGACGCTTTTTTTTGGCTGCCAGACCACGGTTGCCACACATATCCGACTATGTTGCTATGGAAACCAACCACCCCCCACTCCCCCCACATTTCCTAATGGCTTTGTTACAGCAACGCGCCTCTTCGGGAGACTGAGAATGCCGTGAGCCGCTGCTCATTAGCGGCCGCGCCATAGCCGGCCGCAGAAACGGATGTGGTCACCAATTAAACTGCGCAGCGCTAATTAACCTACCGGCAAGAGAAAACAGGAAAGGACGAAGCGACCGCAGCCGAACATTCCCAACGCTGACACAGCGTTGCACAGTCGGTGTTATAAGTTAAAAAACGCTAGGTTTGATTAACCTTAATATTTTTTGGCTAGTCGTGACGGCGCTTGGTCGAACGGCACCGCACATATTATTGCGTTTTACAACAGGCCGGAAGTACACATTCAAGGCTCCTTACCGAAACAGAAGGGATATTCAGCTGTTTCTTATGTGTGGCGGTTGTTAAACTTTCACGCTGATGATACATTTGTTTTTGCTTGCGTTAGCAGTTATATGGAGACTCTCGACAGGTTTTCGCCGTCGCCGTTGCCGTCATGATCCGTGTAAAGTCCAAATCGTTAACATCCCCCCCGCGCATCATATGTTCTACACGTGGGTTAAAAGCGCGCGATCGGGGCCGACGAGCGCGCCTGGAGCAAAGATGAAACAAACCGACACATCTCCGTCGCACGAAGGGCGCATGAGATAACATCACCATGCACCCGAGGCCTGCCGTCGATTGCTGCTCAAGCAATGAAGGAAGCGCTTCCACTTGTCTTGAAGGTGCATGATGAAACGCAAAGGGGGTGGGGAGGCATGTGTCGCTCTAGCGGCAGCTGTTAAACTTTGATTATAAGGGCGCGGTTGGGATCCCGGGCGCACGCTCTCACGGCAGGCATCGGAAGACGGCTGGTATACCCTTCTACGAGCTGTGCTCTCATCGCGAAGAGACTGTGCGAAAAACCGTGTCCCTCGTTGGAGCGGCCGTTTTCTCTTACGCCCAGCGTTTTGTAGAGTTAGGCAGGGCCGAATCCAAAAAAATTAGCTGCCAGCCTTATTTCGAATCACATTACAAGTTTTTGCTATCGCATTCCTTGCTTCGGCCTTGCGGTGAAAATGGGATTTTTTTGTGGCCACTATAGTCTAATAAAGGTAATTACAATGTTCAGCAGTCAATAACCAACAAGCGGAGCTTATAAAGCAGGCGTCAAACTATCGATATCGTTCATTTGGTATACCTAACATTAACACAGTTAAAACACAGTTCTACTTTTAAAACGTGAACTGTGTTAAAAGTGAACTGTGTTAATAATACAGTTCACGTTTAACACAGTTAAAATAAATAAATAAAATATAGCTGCAGTGTTTCGGGCACTGCGTATAGAATTTGAAGGGACCATTTATTCCAATTTATTACAATTTATTCCTTCTTTCTTTTATTCTTGTCTTTCGACTAGCACTCGCATGTCATGCTCCTTTACCAAGATGATTTAATGTGGAAACGTTTAAGAAACGCTTTTGAGAAAACCGGCTAAAAAGTTATTTGTGAAAATAATGAACTTGCGCAAAACATTTGCATGAAGACGGCGCTTTGTTTCTGCTCCACCGTTCAGGAATTTTCCGCCCGTTTTCTCAAGTGAGTCATTCACTCGCTTCGCGATCATAATTTTCACTTATAAGATACACGTTCATGTTCCAGCGTTGTCGTCTATTTCTCCAAGTGCAGAAGTACACCGATCAGTGCAGTTCACATGACAGTAGCTATTCTTTGCTTTCACAAATCAAGTTAAATAAAAACTATTCTGTTCGTAACGGGACAAAGGTTTTTTCTTGAAAAATTACAATCGTCTCAAGTACTTGCGACTCCATCAATTCCTAGAAACGCTTCGGGCGATTCCTTGCCCGTGTTTTGAAATCGAAGGGTGAGCAAATTGCGTGGACTTGTAGCATCTTTCTCGTGCCTTTCTATATAGGCAGCCTTCTCCACTATCTCGATGTCATTCGCATTTGCGTTTTGAGAGCAAGTACGATTTGTTTCAGCGTTCAACTACTCAAAGTCATCGATATAAACTTGCTGTTAGAGATTGTTACGACTACTCAAATAACCCTATTTGCATATAAAACGTGAGCAAACTCCGAAAACACGGCAAGCGACTTGGAAATTCTGGGAGCGGTTCGGTGAGAAAAAGAAGCCCGAATCAGCTTATTATAAGCGCAACTGTCAAGTGCAGTCGTAGAGCCATGATAGCTTACGAGGCTGTACCGAAGAAAGAAAGCTGTTTTTTTTTATCTCAACTTTATTTATTCCTCGTAGACTCTGCTGCATACCCTCCCTAGATGAATATGTATAAAAGCAGATTTAATTAGTAACGCTCCTCAGAGCATCGTTCAGAGCCTCATCTATATTGGAAGCCTGCATTAGACTAAGAGTTATTAGCTGCCGTTCGCAAGTGCACCAGGCAGCCGCTGTGCCGCAACGCCTATAGCATGTGGAAGAAGTGGAGCGTAGTTTTTCGTCGGTGCCGTAATATCCTCGACTAAGAAAGCTTACGAAAGGTGTGTTTTAACTGATTTATTTTACCTTACAGGTACTTACATTTTACCTAGCATACTTATTTTACCATGGTTACTTCTCTTAGAGATTATAGCAGGATGTGAACAAAAGAAACATAGTTTGCTAAAGAAAGACGCAGTCATGCGCACACAGAAACTGTGTCAAGCGGGAAACTAAAATGTAAAATTGTAATGGAAAGGTTAAGTGAGGACAAGAACGAAAAATTGGCAGATCCCAAGTACCATGGGAATCGATCTTATGCGAAGCATGGGGAGGCAAGGTGACTGGGTTGTAATTATTTTATTGAGCGAAACGTTACGAAATGACGTTAGATATATGTACAAATGCTGTACGCACAGACATATGTTCAACAGTCGCATATGTTTCGTATAACCACTTCTTTACAGTTGCGTAATGATGACAACAGAAAAATGGGTATTACCAACACCAGAAGTGATAAGCTGATATCTAGAACTTGTGCTTGCGAGGATGGTAGCCCTGGATAGTGCTTCGTGGACCAACTACACTGGATGGCGCTTAAGTATACAACTGACGTTAGCCCGACATGACGCCTGCCTCATAGGAGTACATATGGGATGTTTATAAAATTAGATAGCCTGCACTGCTACCACAATTTACGTTCCACCAACATTACGTCTGCATGGGGTGTTTTTATAAAGCAGTTCCGTCCACTTTATGGGGTATACAAGTGCATTTAAACGTGGAAGCGTCAGTCAGCACCACCAGTAGCCATGACAGCGAGTGTGCAACGCTCTTTTCTGCCGTTTGGCGTCACGCAGCACGTGATCTTACTGCGAGGTGGTAGCTGACCACTCGCCGTCATGGCGGCGTTGACTGACGCTCCCGCGTTCAAATGCACACACACACCCCATAAAGTGGACGGAGGGATGGCCGCAGTGGTAGCTCAGTTGGTATAACACCGGACGTGTTATTCGAAGGTCGCAGGTTCGGACCCTGACCACGGCAAATTATTTTTCGTCCACTTTTTTTTCTTCACTTTACATTACATTTACTAATAATAACATCCCCTATACTTTCCTTGGCATTGTCTGTTAGTTCTCATTAATATTGTGTCTAACAAAGAAAAACGATCCCTTAAAATTTCCGCTTCTTTCCTTAGTTCTTGGGGGAGTATTTTTAAGGTTCCCACTGCGACCTACTTACCATTATGGCATTTTTGTGGAGGTGGGATCCTAAAACAAGAAGATGCCTGACCGAAGTCATGGGTGACGCCGAAGCGAGTAAGCTGAGGCATGTTAGTGCTGTCTCCGGGACGGAGTCCCGAGATTGTTTCAATGACTTCCACACTGCCGAGCCAGACGTTGGTTCAGATTTTGTGTACTCCAGTGAGTACAGGGTATAAAGAAGCCATTTTTCTCATTTCACATTCACTGTGCCCTGATGATTTATTTTGAGACCCTGTCTTCAAATCCGTAAAAAATTTCTCCACTGGCTCTACTTTTTGTTTGTGAGCTTCTGAGGTCATAACCATTAGGAAGACACACAAAAATATCCCCCGGCCATAATAAAAGATCGAGGGCTGAAAGGGTTAAACGAGTTCACGCAAAGAGCCGATTTGTGAGCAGCTGGGATAGTTGCGGCAGCTGGCGGCGCAGATCTCAACCACGAGCTACTCTTTACGTGGACTAGGAGATCCGCCTCAGCAGCTCGCGAAACACGGATTGAAGTGAAGCACTACATCAGTGTACACGAACTCGACGCGCGAGTGCCACTATAAAACACCTAAGCCAAGGATTAAGGTAACCTCGAGATTTTGTTGGCATAAATTTAGGTGTTATACCTTTTTGCATGTTTCTTTACTGAATAAATAAAGGCTGCGCTTACAGAAATGCAAACTAGGGCGAGCAGTAAGAAGGAGAGGAAGCCTAAGAAAGTTTGTAACTAGCCTTCTACACCCCCCCCCCCTCCCCGTCGATTCAAAAGCGGGACAATGCACACTGTGCTGGGTTTTAGATGCGACGCGTCTAATGGCGCAGTTCAATCCGGTGGTGGTGGTGGTGGTGTGCGGCCGACCACCCTTACTTCACATGCGCAAACCCTTTAAAAAAAAATAAAGAAAAAAACCTCATCTCCCCCTCTCTCTCCTCTAGGCATCCCTCCCCGCGGCGACCACACTCTCACTGCGCATGCGCGTCCCCTCCCTCTCTCCCCTCCTACGCTCCCCCCCTCTCTCCTCTAGGCATCCCTCCCCGCGGCGTCCACACCCCCGCTGCGCATGCACGTCCCCCCTGTCTCTCCTCGCCTACGCTCTCCCCCCTCTCTCGCCTCCTGACGCCGACGCAGGCAGCGTCGGCTAGCGAGTTTCTTAGTTGAAAAAAAAAAGAAAAAGTCACAGTTTCGCCACTACGGCGAAGCAATGAATGCGATAGCAAGAAATTAGTTTGTCACCCGAAGAACGACAAGCAGCACAACCGTTCACTGGCCACCCCGTATATATGACACTGGATCTTGGCCTGCAAGGTGGTGCCGGTGGGAGATTTCTCCTGTGCGTTGTTGAACAATAAAAATTCGCAGCGTGCGCGTTAACTAAAAGCGGACTGCGGGTCTCTGTGTCCAGTCGGAGTCTTCTGTCTCTCATTGCCCATTAGCAGCGATTGGCATGTTCCAGTAGGAAACACCGCTCCATCACTGCGTGCTTTGCGCCTCCCCAGTTTTCTCTCCTGCGCAACGCCGCGATGAGCGCCAGCGTCAACGCTGCCGCCAGTGTAAGCGTTAGCGCCCGCTGCTTCGCATCTACACATGGTTCCCTTTAGCGGGAGATGGTGTAATTTTTGGTCATTACACAGATCTTATTGCTGTGTTGTTCACTCATTCTGGGTTATGCGCTAGCCAGCCTTGTTCACTACCCTCCTGTAGGATAAAATTGAAATCGTATCGCAACGCACAACACTCTGGCTCTTTCCGGTCGACATCATTGCTTCTTATCGATCGATCGAGGCGTGCGGCTCCTTGACGGCTCGTACAGCGGAATGGCAGCCACTCAGAGCCTCGCACAAAAGCGTCTTCGATGGGCCAAGACTGGCACCCAGGACTAGGACATTGGTCACCGAAGATGTTTACAAAACTGGCAGATGACGAAGAAGTGACGACGAAGCCACTCAATACAGCAAGCAAGCTTGCTCCTCTGAGTCTTGCAGTCCAAGATAAGTCATCCAAAACTAAGGAGAAAGGGAAATAGACTGACGGCATTCCCAGATGGCCAGCGCAAACACTGTTTCCGAGTGGGGTGAATAATCGGTCTTTTTTTTCTTTTATCGTGACTGCATTCATCCATCAGCTCGTTGGTCTGGCGTGGATATTGATTAGACATCGCTCTCTATTCACAAGGCCCTGGAGTGCTGCGTCGTCGTAACGCATATCATTTGAAAGAGCACTACTCCCCTTCGTCCCTTCCGCACCCTTGCACCTTCCTTCCTGCCTGTGTTACCTCATCCAGCCTGCGTTAAAGTTTGCTGTTCGGCGGAACAAGTTGATGTGCGGAGGTTCGTTCAAACAAAGCCGACAAGGCACCGCAGCTACGTCTTATCTATCTCGCATTGCAGTCGCCCTCTTTCTGTACGCCTACAGCCATATGAAGGCCATTCTTTTTCAAGAGTTGTCCAGTTATGGATCTCTTGCGTAAGCTGTCTCATTTAAGTACCAGCAGGGCCTCGGAATCATATCGCACCCCCTATTTTTTTTAGGTTAATCGATCCGTCAGCTGCACTGGTTATATAAACTCGGTGAAGGATTCCAAGAGAAGGCAAACGCGTGAAGGGGAGACAGAAAATTAGGTGGGCAGATGAGATTAAGAAGTTTGCACGTATAACGTGGCAGCAGAAAGCACAGGACCGGCTTGATTGGTGGAACATGGGAGATGCCTTTGCCCTGTAGTGGTCGTAGTCAGGCTGATGATGATGATGATGATGATGATTTTACATAGTGAGTAACGAGTGCAAGCCCGTGGTGTAATTCATCGGGCGCCGTGAACGAATTCCCTTGTATGGCGAATTGAAAGGACGATGGAATTTGATGGTGGTCCACATGGAAGCCCTCTCGTGACCTTAAGTGATAAGGAGTCCTCGTAAGTGGCGTCCAGTCTTTGTTGTTTAGGATACGATAAGATCCCGTAGGTCACCACTCCAAGATTTCAGCTGCTTGAACACTCAGAGACGGTCCCCGTTAAAAGAACTATATGAAGTTCATTTCAGCTTATGAGAAATGATAATATTTCTCTGATAAGTTCCTTCCTCATGCATAGCCTAACAGAGCACTCAGACAAAAGGTGAGTAGTGCCTAACGGTATCTTCACATAAAGCATAGTAACTTGGTCATTATTCCTTCCACAAGGATGATTTATGTCGCAGCCGTTGAAATCAGAATCATTTGCGGCTGCAAGCAGTCACTGTGTTTAAAGGGACACTAAAGAGAAGAACCATTTTTTTTCACACCAGTAAACAACTTAACAAAACACGTTGGGGGGGTTAGTTGGTGGTGCATTCTTACTTAAAATATTGTAGCACTACAATTGACGAGGACAAGAAGAGAAGTACGTGACAGGACGGGCGCTCGTCCTGTCACGTACATCTCTTCTTGTCATCGTCAAATGTAGCGCTACAATATTTTAAGTAAGAACAGTAAACAATTAACTGTTCCACGATTCCAAGATTACCACGCTGGCCATGAGAAGAGGCTTGGTAAGAGAAAATACGGACGAAAAGAGAATGCGGGTCTGGAAGTCACCTCGAAGTTTACGCACCAAACGTCTTGACGCCACCGATTTTCAACAAGATCTCCTAGGTCCTAAATTATTTGTAATCAGTAAAAATGAGGTACATTTTCCGCTGAGCGGGCCATACACTTAATATACCAAGTTTCAGAAACTTCGGTTGAGTCAATATCGCCAAAATACGCAAAATGGTTTTTGAAATCTGTGACGTCACGCACGGCTGTAAAACAACAGGAGGAAGACGTCTCCTTCAGGGTTGCCGTTGCTGGCTACTTTGCGCCAAATTGGCTACTTTTGGACTCCGTTGGCGACGAAAATTTCCAGTTGACGCCATGGTTCTTTTTTAAACTTGTGCTTTTACTTATTTAAAATGGTTTTATTTATTCATCAATAGTAAAGACTCTGTTGATAATACCGCTTCTGTTCTATTTGGCTAGAAATTTCGCGATAATATCAGATGACATGGCTACTTTGGCTACTTTTGGCGTGAGTACTGGCGCCTTTCCATGTCCACGCAACGGCAACTTTGGTATCCTTAGCACGAGCGCGTGCAGAATATGCTGCAGACGGCTATGCTATAACGTGGTTTTGTCCTGTTCGCACCAAGCTACATGAGACGACGACAGAATGCAACAGCCCGGGCCCCTAAATTGCTCCGCACGCAAAATATGTTACGTCATAGACGATAACAATTGAACATAACATTTTCTTGCTAGGCATACTTTTACAAATATCACAAGACAGAGTTGAGATACATGGAATGACGCGGAGGCAACCCGTGCATTCGATATTTCACACATTTATACAAATAGACAAATGATTAGTTCCAAACTGCTGGGTATAGACCTATTTGCTGTATACAAAGACCCTGGACGGCTTCTGGTTTTGTCTACCGACGCAGCATACGAGCACTGGCGGGGAATAAAAGCTCTTGTAAGTAGCCCGCCGACTTTCAACCACTTTTGTCTCCATGTTTAGCCAGATACCTCAAGCAAATATTCTTCCATCGCATACGGAAGATCATGAGAGGTTTCAAATTCCTTGAATTCTATGCGCCCACCTTTAATCCGAAAACGTAAAAAGCGACTTTTAAATGCGAATGCATTTCATAGTCGGGCTATGTCAGGCATCCGGCGTTGGCGTTGGCGTTGTCCGCGGAGGAGGAGGAGGAGGATAGGTTGAGGAGGTGTGCGCGCCGGCAGGTGTTAGATGTGAAGCATCTTATGGCGAAGCTTAATCCGGTGGTGGTGGTGTACGGCGTGACCGCCCTTACTGCGCATGCGCAAACCCTTTCAAAAAAAAATAAAGATAAAAAACCTCCTCTCTCCCTCTCTCTCCCCTAGGCATCCCTCCCCGCGGCAACCACACCCTCACTGCGCATGCGCCTCCCCTCCTCTCTCCCCCTGCTACGCTCCCCCCCTCTCTCCTATAGGCATCCCTGCCCGCGCCGTCCACACTCCCACTGCGCATGCGCGTCCCACCTCTTTTCTCCTCTCCTACGCTCCCCCCCTCTCTTCTCTAGGCATCTCTGCCCGCAGCGTCCACACTCCCCCCCCACTGCGCATGCGCACCCCACCTCTCTCTCCTCTCCTACGCTCCCCCCTCTCCCTCTCTCGCCTGGCGACGCCGACACAGGCAGCGTCTGCTAGCGAGTTTCTTGGTTGAAAAAACCGACTGCTCGCGCTGCACAACCGTTCACTGGCCATCCCGTATATATAGCAATGGATCTTGACCTCCAAGGTGGTGCCGGTGGGAGATTTCTCCTGTGCGTTGTTGAACAATAAAAATTCGCAGCGTGCGCGTTAACTAAAAGTGGTTTGCGGCGGAGCTCGGCGGAACTATATATGAACAAAAAAATTTAAAAAATAAATAAAAAAAATTAAAAAAACAAGAAAAAGCAAAAAAAAAGGCGCTGCGCCGTGCTCCCGACCGGGCTGCAGAAATTAGGCGCCTTTTCCTTCTTCAAACCACAACCACCATATATAAATGGAGTGAAGCGCGCGCGAAATGCATTCGCATTTCCTCACGATTCCCTTCGGGGAGGTGGGGGGCTTTTTTTTTTTTACTCTGAGACAACGTTACCACTTCTATGTCGAATGAAGTGACCGAAACTTTATTGGGTACAACAGTATGGACCAAGATAACAATGGATCTCTAAACACAACTGAAACTGGCACATACAGAATGACTTAAGAATAAACCTTCCTAAAACTTACGCAGGTATTGCTGTTGATGGTCTGGAGGTTTAAGCTCTGAAATATATTACTGTTGTCTAGGAGATGGATTGACATAACATGGTGTCGCCAGAACCACATCCATTTAAATCAATTTCCGACATTTGAACGTTACCCTGGTTACGGTGCCACATCTGTCAATACACGGAGCTTGCCATCAACGCCACGTGTGTCATTACAAGGTGTATTTTAAGGATGAAACATCGCTAGAACAAGACGAATACAAGATGACACAACTAAAGAGCTGTTCTAGCGCTGTTTCATCTGCCAAGTCCGTATGTACCAACCAAGGACAACCAGCCCGATTCAAGACGCTAATGCAGATCGCAAGGTGCTTTGCGTAACTGTCAGCTCTTGTTATGGTTGGCCCATGACTTTACGCTATGGTTTTATTGTGCGCAATATGTAGGGCGACCTCGCTCTAATGAACCATGCCACCCAGACATTGCAGAATTTGCTAATAAAATTTGTGCCTTGTCATTGTACTGCAAGCAGCATGGTGGCTAAATATTTCGTCGTGAAAACGTTTTTACTCCGGAGACGCCCTCACGAACTTTGCTCGCCATTATTATTTAACATCTATCTTTGTACTACAACTGTCGAAAGTGCGTCTGCGCCGATAAAGACGTTCCGTTTAGGGAGTTCTCCCGCACGAATTCCGAAATTTTTCTGTTCTTCACCTACTCCATATTTTCATCAAAAAAAAATAAATAAATGTTCAGAGCTCACGTATTTTTAGTCAACGAACTCATGCTCTCTCTGACAAACCTAAATATTTGCGTGATTTTCAGGAAAGTGTCCTCTCGTGCAAAAGAATTAAAGGGCTGAATATGTTTCAAGTGTCCTTGAAAATAATTTCAGATACCAGAGAAAATATGCGATATGCATCGAGGCGTCACCGATGCTACAAGGGTGACAACATTATTTCACTCCAGGACGATTACTCCGTTAATAGCAGATGCGATGTGTAAAAGGTTCACTTGAGCTAGCTCAACCGCAGGAAACCTAAAAATTAACCGCTAAAAAAAAGACCATGTGGTTGCTGCGGATTTTTGAAAAACAAACTGCACGCCGTGGTCTTGCGCAGATTTGCCCATTAGGGGGCGCCAAGTTCCATCGACACCCACGCCCCCCTTTCTATCAGTCGAGGCCAAACGACAACATTCTTCACAATGTACGAAAAAATGAAAATCAAGCGATGACATTCTTCTCACAATGGCCGGCCTTTTGGTTCCTGGCTTTCTGAGAGTAAAGATGCGAAGTAAACAGTCCTGGGAATGCAAAATCTGCCGCAATTATTGTCAAAAACCTGCGTGGTCGCAATCCAGATCTTTAAACAATATGACTAGACAGCCCCAAGTAACAGTATCGGCCAGACCTCGCGTGATTAAGAAGGGGGGGGAGGGTGCCCCCCCCCCCCACCCTCCTCCTTCCGAACGCTCAACGCTCAATGAAGCGAACGCTCAACCAGCAACGCATTCCCCCCGGAAAGAAGTCCGGCCGAACTCAACGATAAAGCCCGTTCCTAAATGGCCGGGTTGGATGTGAATTATGATATGTCGAGCGCACGGGCTGAAAACGAGGGAGCGTTGTCCTGCGAAGGGTGGGAACTAAGGCGCCCGCAGATCTCAGCGAGCAAGGGGCTTGGTCGACGAGCTTGGTTGGAGGCGTTTGCATTGCCTGTCACGCCCACTTACCATTCCGTTCCTATATTTCCTTATGACGTTTCGATACTATTTTCATTTTCATACATACTTGTATAAAAGTACAGAGAGATGAAGGTGAAGGAATTGACCGTGATGTTAACCAGATGAATCATTCGTTTCTTATCCGGGTATAAAAAAAGCGTGCGAAAGTTATAAGGGCGGCCTCTAGAAAGATTGATGCAAACCGCGGGATTTGGAAAAACAGCCTAATATACGTTCTCAGCCATTCTGTAAGTGATGCTGGTCCCGTCCGATTACATCCCTCTTATTCGCATATTTGTACACTAGAATCTAGATTATCCGAACTGTGTCTCCTCAAAATGTCGCCTCGACGAAGCTAAGCGATGGGATGGGGAAGGTGGATCTTATCGGCAGCGTACAAGGCCTATAGAAAGCCGACGGATGACGAATTCATCTTGCATTTATTGCGCAAATACAAGTTAATATGCGGATCTGAAGGCAAATATTCCCACGCGCATTAATGAACTTTATTTTTGATGAATTCACGTTCCAGCCACAAAAACCGTTAGCAACGCTCGGCGCAGCCCGCACCACAATGCTTGAGAACGCTTCACGATTATTTGTGATCATTTTGTTAAGATCACGCGCAGGACGCAAATAGTCAAGTTTATTCTAGAGCTTACGCGATCACCAGCGATAACGCAGGAAGGTCCGATCGGCGCTTTATAAACGATGACGCGCTCCACCGATGATCAGATTACTCGACGGCCGACGACTGGTCACGCCGCTATCAATTCACAGCGTGAATCGCTTCTATATACGTTGTATTTTCATTTTCCGCGCGCAAGCTCGCTCAAATGAAAAGCTTATCCCCGTATTCTAGAACGCCCCTTCGCTCAACGCTTCCCCTTGACTTGAGAAAGTCGATGGGAGCGCCGTCTCTAGGCAGAACAAGTCACTGCATATCACCCGATAATCCGCTAAGTCACTGTACCTTAGTCGTGGAGGATTCATGCCCTAATGAACGTTCGGGAGAAGGTGAAAGACGCTGGGCCGATGCCACTCAACAGCAACGTAAGGAAAGTGGAAACCATGGAGTTTCCTGAACCTCTCCTCCTCCTCAAAACTCTACTACGTTTGCGCATCACATAGACAACTTCCAAAAGGAGAGTCTCCCTGAAGGTTTCTCTGGCCAACGTAAACGCTACGCGTATTCGTGAATAAAAGTTCGTCGTACCTACCGAAATTTGATTATACTTCTAACGACACATCATGACCTTAATTAACAAGATCCCTCTTAATGATACTAAAAATAGGAACCTCTTGCTGCGAAGGAAATGGCCACCGCTTTGTACTGCATTGAACAGATGAAACTTCTTACGCCGTTTCTCGTCCATCACACTAGCTCTTCCGTGGTTTGAAACATAGTAAAGAATATATGGTGCTCTAAATTGGTCTAATTATTACCACTTTTAGCTAAGGCGTTTAGCTTACGATTCGCTGTGGTCAGCCCTGAGTATGCTAGCGATTTACAATCTCACAAGCTGGTTGCAGCACTGTGGAATAGAGATGCGCAAAGCAGGTCACTTCAGTGCGCGGCTCCGAACGGCTCAGCTCACTAAAGTGAACCGGCTCAGTTCAACTGCCCACCGTGAACGGATGAGCTACATGTTAACTGCAGCTTGCAATATCCATGGAGGAAGGGAAAATACTAGGAGGGAGAGGAGGCAAGAGGAAGGCTGCCCTCTCCCTCCTTCCTTCTGGAATTTCGAATACTTTTTCTATGCAGGCAGCTTGAAAGAAACGGTGCCTGCGCTGGTCGCTGCTGGATGTCTCCACCCCCCCCCCCCTGCCTATACAACCCTCTGCAAAAAGTTCTGCTGACGCACTTGAGCGCCACGTACTTCTGCGAGCCTCGGCAAGCCAATCTCTCACACCAACCCTCTCGCTAATGGGGTTCTAAAACCCGGACATATTCATGGCCGATTCTGTGGGAGCCTGTGCACGCCACCCATATAGTGAATATTGCTGATCTGAACCATCGTGAACGTAAAGGCAAACAAAAGCCCTCTGCCCACACGGCAGGTTTTGGGAGGGCCCGCACTAGACACGTGAAAGCGTGCATCGTCTGCTAATTAACCTTCCTCGTGGAGGATTAGCAGACTGTTCACTCTATTCGCTGTGCGGCGTTACCGTCAACGGACAGTGCCCACATGTCTAAAAATAAGGTCAGTTGTAAGTCAGCGCTGTTGTCGTCCCTTGTTCGTCCCTGTTGCAGCAGTAAACCCCCTTTTTGTTACTCTGAAATTTCTTCAACTTTCGAGCAATCACATTACTGCTAAAAAGTAAGAGATTCCTGAGGGGAAATACTGATGGGCACCGTTGTATTGGCCTAGATTTTCTTTATGAACGGAAAAAAGAAGCACCTCTTTTCTTTGCTGCTGCGCGGGAGTATAGAGCCAACGGCGTCGTTGCAGGAAAGGGCGCCTTTACAGTGTCACGCATAATTTACAACAGCTTGCAAGTAATTACGGCCGCAAGTGCACAGGCTGCACTGCGGCCGTAATCTTTAAACAGGTGCACTGGCGATCGAATTGTCCACGCTCTGTACGAGCTAACGCCCTTTACGTTTGAAAACTAGATGCCGGGATTTGCTTTCAAGCAAAGGAACTATCCGGAAAGCAGCACTTGCGTGCTTGGATCGCTGTCTTGTCTCGATCCTTGTCTTAAATCAAGCTCTTAATCTTGTCGTGTGTCACTGTGAGTGGACGCCTTTTTGGAAGACGCCCCTGTACCCGTTGAAAGAAACCAAGACGTCTAAAAATATCTGTGCGGCCCGCTCAAACAAATGAGAACTCATGCCATGATAATTTGTCATCATGCACCAGGACAAAATAAAATGAAGCCCTGTTTCAGCACAACATATTGTTCGTTTTATTGACCGTGCTAATAATGCACGCTCAGAAATGCACTGGAGTGGATTATATGGGTGACATCTTCATGACTAACCGCAAAATCCCGAGCAAGCGCCCCCCTCCCTTCTTCAGGAGATTTCAAATATGCGTCCCCTTCTCCCCTTCCACCATTTTCACTGTTTCATTTATTGCTGTTATTCACCCGAAAAGAGCAAATGATAACAGTGAATGCATGCGTATTTAATAAAGCATTGCATTAGAGGCACGGGTGTGCATTCGTTATTTTTAGCGGCTCTTCCGCCGCCATATTGAATTTTAATCCATGACCGAGAAAGGGCCCCTTCTCCGAATCACGTCGGATTACCCTTCGCCGTAAATGGGAGCGCTTGCTCGGGATTTTACGGTGCACTATTGAAAACCATGACGTAAACTAAGTTCACCTGTTCTTCTTCGACGAGTTGCACCAGCTCACGATGAATTGCCACGCGCACCGCACATAGCGAACGAGTAGCGCGAGTCTGCCCGCCGCGGCCAACGGAACGCGAAACGAGTGGTTCAACCAACAACACCAGGTGGCGTTAGTTCAACACGGCTCCACAATACGAATTACTATAGCTAGGAAACTTCAACGGACACATCCAGTGCATAGACGGATGCCAGGACCGGAACGGGGAGCTGATGATCCGATGTTCACAGGAGCTTTCCCTCGATATAGTCAATCTACGAGCCGACTGTCAGGGCGAATTCACCTGGTGCGCCCGCAACAGCCGCACTACCATAGACTACGCGCTTGTGTCGTCAAAATTGGGGGCCCACATTTCTGCCTACGTACTTTACTGACACGACAAAGTGATTCTCGCGGACCGCCACTTGAAAGCAACACAACAAAATGCTGCATGTTTGGGCGTACATCGCGTGGTCTGTGTTTTTACAGCCACGGCCATTTGGCGCGCTGGTTGGTTGAGGGTCAGATAGTTTGGCTTAGAATCATCATTTATATAGCAATAACGCTTTGTTGACCTTCGCAGTGGAGATGAAGAAATGGCTTCCTAATGTAAGAGGCTGTCGTTCAGTATCAAGAAGGGTACTACAGTAGAAAGAGGCACAAGATACACATACAAGGCTTGTTGACACGTCGTCATAATTACAACGCTGTTATCGCTAGTATACCTCCTGGTTTATGTAACAGAAATAAAACAGTGCCATAAAAGTGACAAAATAGAAACGTTGTAGCTGACAGTGAACAAAAAGAAAATGAAAGAATTTGTAGAAAAATAGCAATTTTTCTCATGAACTGTCGTCATAAGAGCTACGAAATAGTTTTCTTTGAGATGTTTACGTAGCTCAGTGTGTCCCCAGGGGCATGGACGCTAGTATAGTGTGCTCAAAAGAGCAACTTGAGGGCTTCGTAATGTTCTCTTAAAGATGTACTAGATAAGCTGTAGCGTCAGTTTCCCCTTAGGCTGGCATTGTTTCTTCATAGTTGATTCTTGTGCCCGTAAACTTGTGGGTCGTCTTTTTCGACTACCCCGCAAAACACGCCAAACCTAATCATCAATCGAATCTCTTCTGGTAGAACGGTGACGGTACATTGGACAAGCGGAACAGCCACTGTTGAACTGTATAACTGTGTTTAGAACAAAATGAGCACGATTTGTGCTCTGCTATGCGAGTGCAGTATGCCGTCCCGGTACCTACAATTTATTATGCCCGACTTAATCCTCTAAGCCGAGAAAACCGAAAAATTACACCATCTCCCGCTAAAGGGAACCATGTGTAGATGCGAAGCAGCGGGCGCTAACTCTTACACTGGCGGCGGCGTTAACGCTGGCGCTCATCGCAGTGTTGCGCAGGAGAGAAAACTGGGGAGGCGCAAAGCACGCAGTGATGGAACGGTGTTTCCTACTTGAACATGCCAATAGCTGCTAATGGGCAATGAGAGACAGAAGACTCCGACTGGACACAGAGACCCGCAGTCAGCTTTTAGTTAACGCGCACGCTGCGAATTTTTATTGTTCAACAACGCACAGGAGAAATCTCCCACCGGCACCACCTTGCAGGTCAAGATCCACTGCCATATATACGGGGTGGCCAGTGAACGGTTGTGCAGCGCGAGCAGTCGGTTTTTTTAACCAAGAAACTCGCTAGCAGACGCTGCCTGCGTCGGCGTCGCGAGGCGAGAGAGGGGGAGCGCAGAAGAGGAGAGAGGGGGGACGCGCATGCGCAGTGGGGAGTGTGGACGCCGCGGGCAGGGATGCCTAGAGGAGAGAGGGGGGGGAGCGTAGGAGAGGAGAGAGAGGGGGGACGCGCATGCGCAGTGGGGAGTGTAGACGCCGCGGGCAGGGATGCCGAGAGGGGGGGAGCGTCGGAGGGGGAGAGAGTAGGGGAGGCGCATGCGCAGTGAGGGTGTGGTTACGGCACACCACCACCGGATTAAGCTTCGCCATGAGATGCTTCACATCTAAAAACACCACCGTTCAGGCACTCCGTACGCGTGGTTAACCAGCGAAGCTGAAACGTGCGGCCCAGGTGTTTCTCGCTAGGTTAATCCCCACGTTTCACGAGTCTTTATCAATTATTGGCTTCGTCTGTCTGCAATTCTTAATTGCTGTTTGCCGCCCATCGCTCCCTTTTTTATCTTTAGTGGACCAGCGGTAAGTAGTGGGGCTTGCCAATTTCCGCGATAGATATTTGAGCACATGAGACAGAGGAAATTCGGTTTTGCAACAACTTATGTTTGCGCGAAGAATTCTCCTTTTCTACAAAAGAGATTCTTCACAGAATACTCCTTTTAGAATAGAACCTCCTTTTCGAGTACACCTACTAGCCTTGATATCTCTGTGCCCAAATTACATCTTTTCACAGCGAACCTGTTCTATCGCAATGTTTGAGATTGGGCTAGTTGGTAATGCATATTCAACAATCAGCGAAGAAAGGTCCCTTGTCCGTTTCTGCGCTAACTGTTGAAGACCTGTTCTATAGTCGACACTTCGCCGTCCCGTTGGCCTAACCCTGTCATGTCATGCACAGCAGGAGCGCTTGAAACGGTGCTTGCGTTTCATAGCAGCCTGGATAGTAATACGCTTTTTGGGCGAGTGCGTTGGCCACGGCCGCCCTGGAACGGTACCGTAGCGTGCCAGCACGACTCTGAATGAGCGTCTCATAGCCCCATACTTTAACATGGAGTGTGAAAAATAAAGGGAACCATGTGTAGATGTGAAGCAGCGGGCGCTAACGCTTACACTAGGCGGCAGGCGTTGACGCTGGCGCTCATCGCAGCGTTGCGCAGGAGAGAAAACTGGGGAGGCGCAAAGCAGGCAGTGATGGAGCAGTGTTTCCTACTGGAACATGCCAATCGCTGCTAATGGGCAATGAGAGACAGAAGACTCCGACTGGACACAGAGACCCGCGCTCCGCTTTTAGTTAACGCGCACGCTGCGAATTTTTATTGTTCAACAACGCACAGGAGAAATCTCCCACCGGCACCACCTTGGAGGTCAAGATCCATTGCCATATATACGGGGTGGCCAGTGAACGGTTGTGCAGCGCGAGCAGTCGGTTTTTTCAACCAAGAAACTCGCTAGGAGACGCTGCCTGCGTCGGCGTCGCGCGAGAGAGGGGGGGTCGTGCGCAGTGGGGAGTGGACGCTGCGGGCAGAGATGCCTAGAGAAGAGAGGGGGGGAGCGTAGGAGAGGAGAGGAGAGAGGGGGTGACACGCATGTGCAGTGGGAGTGTGAACGCCGTGGGCAGGGATGCGTAGAGGAGAGAGGGGGGAGCGTAGGAAAGGAGAGAGAGGGGGACGCGCATGCGCAGTGGGAGTGTAGACGCCGCGGGCAGGGATGCCTAGAGGAGAGAGGGGGGGGAGTGTAAGAGGGGAGAGAGGATGGGAGGCGCATGCGCAGTGAGGGTGTGGTTGCCGTGGGGAGGGATGCCTAGAGGAGAGAGAGGGGGGAGAGGAGGTTTTTTATTTTTATTTTTTTAAAGGGTTTGCGCATGCGCAGTAAGGGTGGGCACGCGGCACACCACCACCACCGGATTAAGCTTCGCCATAAGATGCTTCACATCTAAAAGCCGGGCGGTAGCTTTGTGTTCTGGCTTAAGGCTAAAGGTACAGCGGAGCTGATGGTACCTAGCTCGTCCTGGACATACGAACTGACGCTAAGTTATGCCAAGTGATGCCAAGTTATACGAAGTGGTACTAATTGATGCTAAGTAATAGGGTGTGATGCCAAGTGATTGCAAGTTCCAGTCGAGTCCAGGACAGTCACCTCTCGCCGTTTCGGCCATACTACATTGTGGACGGCCGAAACGGACAGAGCAGAAGCTACGACGTAGTACTATGAAGCACTACGTCGTAGCGTCTGCTCTGTCTCGCTGGGCAATGCACCGCGATTAGCAGTAAGCGGCTACCTCTTCGGCAGTGCGAACCTTCCTCCTTCCTCCGTCTCCTCGGGTTTGCGTCTGGCGCGCCGCCACCACGCGGCGACTTTACAAAGTTGGCCGTGACGTCCCGTCTGGCATGACATAGCGGTTGCTCGCAAGGTCCGGGCAAGCGGACGTTGTTTTCTGAATGTAGTATGAATGTTGTATCTAAAACGTACAACACTAGCAACATAAACGAAGGGTCAGATTACAATCACCAAGCAAAAAGAAAGCACGAACAAAAGCAGCACAGCGACTAAACGATGACTGCTGAATCCGACAAGACAAATTGAAGAGCAACAAAAGCCGCTCCTCAAGCATATCCTTTCATCTTTAGCTTCGCCCTAATTGAAATTCAGGAAGCCCACAAAGTCAGCCTAATTTAAGCTCGGAAGCTCGCCCTGTAGTCATCAAACGGCCATTTTCTTTGTACGAATCTTTCCAAGTCAACATTATTTTGCATGGAAGCAGCTCCACGTATGAACTATCCTACCGCTTTTCGAGGCTTCTATTTGTTTCGTGAGTCGTCAGAACACGCTTTATTTCGCTGAATAACCTTCGACAAAAGGGCGCCGCCCTGCTCCAGTCCCAGATACTTTTAAGAAAACGTTATCTTCACCGATAGAATGAAAAATTAAAAACACAGTTTGCTCGTGTAAACTCACTATAGTGCTCTTTGTTAGGTCTTCGAGTCGTGTCTTACAAAACTTGCAAAACTTACAAAACGTGCAACAGCTGAAAAAAGAAAAGACTAGAAAGCCCGAAAGCACCCCAAGCTCTGTGCAAGGACAAACTTTAGGCGAATGCATTGAAGGCGCTCATACGAATCTTGCGTTCATACTTCAAGATAATAACAAATGGTGCCCGTATAGAAGCGTATAATATAATACCCAATTTCGCGATTTCTTTAAAACTAAGCTCGAAAGAAACTTACGAAACTTGCAATAGCTGATAGAATAAATACTAGCGCTTCGGTAAGCGCTCCAGGCTCCAAGGAAAGACTAACTTCAGGCGAAGTCATATGAAGATAGTAACACGAAACTTGCGCTCACTCGTCAACAGGGAAAGTTTGTGTTACTACATAGTTATTCTTCGTGTCTCGTATATGCTTCCGGCGTTTACGGCAACAATGACGTTTCATTGGCTCATACTGCGACACCAATGCACTCGTCACGCAGGACTGCCATACTCACTTGGCATACACTCCTTCTTGAAGCAAAAAAAAAAAGGCAGGAAAAGCAAAAGGAACAACCGAGAGAAATTGCTTCACTTTTATTCGCACGTCTTATCGAACTGGAAGAGAACGACGGAGCGTGAACAAGCCGATTGCACACAGCCAGCACTGTTATTTCGTTTTATTCGTTCCACGCGTCATTTCTTACGCCACAGGCGTAGGAAGACTGTTTGCTTTCCGTACGAAGTCGATGAACTAAGGCTGCCATGACGTCAGAACCTTCATCATATGATGTAACAGTGCGATGTTCTTTGGCAGAATGTCACGCGGTCAGTGGCACCTAATAAAATTTTGACAGAGAAAGCTGTTATGAGATCGCAACAAGGGCCGTTTTTGGCGCCGTAGTTGTCCGCCGCCGCCGGTGTCCGTAACCGCTATTGCGCGAGAAAAGAAAAAAAATTAACTAAACAAGCAAAAAATATCCGGGATGGAATTGTGTTCGAACCTGGGCCCCCTCCATGGCAGCTCAGTACTCTACAACAGAGCCGCGCCGGTACTCGAAACTTCTTCGCAAAAAAACCCTATAAATATGTTATGTCGGAAAGAAACCACGTTAACATATGTAGTATAGCGTGGTAGAAGAGTAAAATAATAAGCAGACGTCACACAATACGAATTGTGTAACGAGTGGGTCGTTGAACGCTTCCCACCCATTACAAAGGACTCAGCCATAATTCATCACCGTCATCAGCCACCGCATCAACAAAGTGCATATAATGCCTTGCAAATGCGCAGCGGGTACTTCGCTTCTCCGCAGAATGACGAATAATGGCGCAGTGGGTGCTTCCGAACTTCCCAAAAATTATGATTTATGGAGTAGTAGGTACATAGCAAGGGTGCTAGTATTATTAGCCGCAAGAGATTTTACAACGGATTCTAGAAATGCCGTTCTTCCAGCCGTCGCTGTGACTGCGCTGCGCTTTCCGAGCAGGCCTGGCTCTCTTTTTTTTTTTTTGCCAGGACAAATTTTTGACCACATTCTCGAGATGTTTCTTTTCCTACCAAATGTAATAAGTTCGTGAAAATGGCAGAAGCTACTTGAATTTGTTTCTTATTCTTCCTTTTTTTCTTTTGCACAGACGCATTTAGTTAGCGATCACACTGAAAAAAACCAATTACGAGAAATTCCACTCTGTGAAGGCACGGCTAGCGGCGCTGTGTGTCAGAGGGGTTTATTTATTGAAACATTTATTTATAATTTGTTAATTTATCGTGGGATCGTTTAGTGCTATACCACCTCAATTTGCGTGGGTAATTTGTTTACTTATTTATGCTTATTTTTAGTCGATGGGCTGTGACTTGTGGAGTTTCTCCAATCTCTGTGGCGCTTACCCAGGTCTACTGTTGACTTGGCAATGACTATCTAGGTAATGTTCGCGTAGCTACGATATGCTCATATGTCTTTTTACCGACAGATTCGCAGCCACCTCAACTAATTCGTCCACTTCACCACCTGTTGTTTGAGCTCATTCTGGTTTCCCCCTGTCGCTATTTTTTCTAATTATAAGGCTAAAGGTCGTTGACGATGATGATAATTTTCATTTGCGTAAACTGTTGGTGGAGTTACGAACGCCCTAGTTATGAATATGCAGCATCGCTGTAAATCACACGGCATTAAGTGTAGCAACCGTCCTTAAAAATAGCATTTCTCCTATGACATTCCAATGAGTCTATATCTTTCCGTAACATATTTACGGAAATATATAGCAAATATATAGGAAATATAGAGAAAACATATCGACTGCATATGGATTCTCTAAGGAAACATGAGGAATTATTTGAATGGTAGCCGTTGGTTGTCAACCGTAATTAATAATTGTCATCATCATGAATCGACACGCGCTATTTCCCTTCTTCCTGTTCTACTTCTTCTTCATCTACTCCTTCGTTCACAGAACGCGTGCGCCGATTTGTCCGGCGCACAATTCAGTAACTCTGAAGGGCGGGAGAAAGAGTACCGAGAGAGAGAAAGAGAGACAGAGCAAGAGAATGAATGAAAAATACAGGACTTCTTGGCGCAAACTTCTTTACAGGGTGGAACTCGAACCCGCGTCCCCACCATCCGACGGCGGGCATCGTAACCATTCGGCTATTCAGGCACGCTAGGAGAGCATAAGATAACCTTGTATAGTATAGTATATATATAGCGGGTTGCAAAGGGAAGTAAGGGTGAGAATTACATGTGTGAGAGTAAGGGGGGAGAGAAAAAAGGAGTGGAGAGAGGAATGCACATCATATTAAGACAGAAGTAGACAAATCAAAGAGAGAGAAAATTGAAATCAAGAGAGAAAGAAAGAGGAACCGAGAAGTACAGAGACAGAAAGTAAAGGAAGAAAGAAAAAATATATATAAAGAGCCAGGAATAAAGAAATAGAAAGAAAGAAAGACAAAAGAGAAAAGAAAAATCTTGCATTTCCACGAAGTGAATCATGGCGAGTGGTCGAAGCACTGGGGATCGTTCTTACCGTAAATCACCGGTCGCATTGCCCACTCGCGCATGTAAATGAGTGGCAACGCGTGTGCACAGTATATACAATGTGTTTTTGCCGTTGAGCCGCCGCTTCCCGCTTCGTCAAACCCCGGGGTAGCAGCTTGTTGTCGGCGTTGCCGTTTTGCCTTTCGCGGGCGAGAGCGCGTTCACGATCGTTTTCATTGATGGCAGAAAGAGAATGGGTCGTCTGGGACGCGCTTATTCTTCATCGTCATCAGCGTCATCGTCATCGTCATGGCGTATAGTGGTTACCTTGCATGTGCTGTGCCGTGATGGCAGCGTCATCGTCGTCGCACTAGCGTGGCTACGGCGGACAATGGTGAGAAGGGGGTACAGGTCTCCTTCATAAGATGCCTCGCATCTAAAAAAGAGTTAGAAAAAGAAACAGACAGGAAGGGAAGAACAAGGAAAGAGAAGAGATATGGTAGAGAAGGCAGGGAAGTTAACCATGCCAGGATGACCGGTTTGCTACCCTACACGTGGTAACGGAATGGGGGAGATTGAAAGAGGGAGAGGAAAGAGTGGAAAGAGAGAAAGATAACGTATAACACAGCACACGCACAAACGTGCAGTCAGTCACAGTCCATCAAGCTGGCGTGGTACGCGACATCACTGTCACAGCCGCTTGTCCAAGTTCGTTTTAGATGTGAAGCATCTTATGGCGAAGCTTAATCCGGTGGTGGTGGTGGTGGTGTGCCGCGTGACCACCCTTACTGCGCATGCGCAAACCCTTTCAAAAAAATAAAAACCATCCTCTCCCCCTCTCTCTCCTCTAGGCATCCCTCCCCGCGGCAACCACACCCTCACTGCGCATGCGCCTCCCCTTCCTCTCTCCCCTCCTACGCTCCGCTCCCCCCTTCTCTCCTCTAGGCATCCCTGCCCGCGGCGTCCACACTCCCACTGCGCATGCGCGTCCCCCCTCTCTCTCCTCTCCTACGCTCCCCCCCTCTCTCGCCTCGCGACGCCGACGCAGGCAGCGTCTGCTAGGCGAGTTTCTTGGTTGAAAAAACCGACTGCTCGCGCTGGCACAACCGTTCACTGGCCACCCCGTATATATGGCACTGAATCTTGACCTGCAAGGTGGTGCCGGTGGGAGATTTCTCCTTGTGCGTTGTTGAACAATTAAAAATTCGCAGCGTGCGCGTTAACTAAAAGCGGACTGCGGGTCTCTGTGTCCAGTCGGAGTCTTCTGTCTCTCATTGCCCATTAGCAGCGATTGGCATGTTCCAGTAGGAAACACCGCTCCATCACTGCGTGCTTTGCGCCTCCCCAGTTTTCTCTCCTGCGCAACGCTGCGATGAGCGCCAGCGTCAACGCCGCCGCCAGTGTAAGCGTTAGCGCCCGCTGCTTCGCATCTACACATGGTTCCCTTTAGCGGGAGATGGTGTAATTTTTTTCTTAGAAACCTCAGCAGTTCCTTGGTCGCCTTCAGCTGCGATGTCCTCTGTGGAGGACATGCAAGAATGGATTCAACAGAGATTTCTCTATTTTCACGGTGCGCTAGACCGGACGCCAGTGACTGTCTCTAAGATAAAAGTAAACCAAAACAAAGAAGGCTGCCCCGTTCCGCTGTTCCTTCGCCACTAATGCGAAGCTGACTTAACTTATGTAATGAGGAAACTATAAAATTCACACATAAAACACCGCGGATGCGTAGACGAGGCGGGAAAGACAGACGAGTAACATTGTCTTAATACATTGTGACCAATTACAGTTCACGCGCAAAAATCATCTACAGCAACCAAAACCCCCCACACATTCACTAGTATATGAATCTTTTGTTTGCACAACTATGGGCTGGAAACCATGAGTAGAGTATGTATGTTAACTGTGAAAAACGCACGTCTTCAAGAGCGACATTCATTTAATAAAAAGATACGGCTGCGTCTTTTTTATGGATTTATGATTCGGTACAAATGATTGGTCAAGGAACATCTAGCGAGTTATTATGCGCATTCCGGTCTATTATCTGCAAGGATGTCTACAATGAAAGTACCGATCACAGATGCTGTTAAATATGCTTCCGCTGCTAACCAATCCTCTAATATACTACTTAAAGCTGTTATATTTTTGTATATCTTCTTACGGATAAAAAGATTGATATTTCAGCACTTCTTCTACCACAACCATGAAAAAGGTTCATTTTCTGGATTTTTTACAGGTACTGCTTCCTTCACGACCTGTTCAATTTGAACGTGTCACCGCCTAACCAGGAAATTCACCGTCCTAAGTTTATCCATTACCGGCAATAGAGAGATTTAGTACTGCGAGATAGCGCTATGTACCAGTGGCGCTACGTACCGTCGCTACGTACCGGCCCGTGCCCCCCCCCCCCCCCTCCTCGGAAAAAAATTTCTGGCTACGCCCCTGCTACGTACGCATCACCCTAAGCGCCTTGCGTTTGAGTGACGCGTACAGGGCGGGACTCGAATCCGCGTCCCCACCATCCGATGGCGGGTTACGATGCCCGCCATCAAACGCGGGTTCGAGTCCGCGCGCGCGCGCACGCAAACACACACACACACACACACACACACACACACACACACACACACACACACACACACACACACACACACACACACACACACACACACACACACACAAACGCACACGCACACGCACACACACACGCACACAATTTACATTTGATGTCAGCACTGATGATTTACAACCAGCGAGTGCCGGTTTTTACCGACCAGTACTGTTACCGTATCGTAGGTTAAATGTAAAAGCATTCTGAGAACTTTTCTCATCAAGAAGTGTTTATTCGAAGCATGCTATTAACCGACTCACGCAGTTATGCCTTTCATGAACGCAGGTCCACTAGCGAAAAGTTTAAAGTGCATTGAAGAGTAATTAATGCCGTGTTAACTCCAGTTAAAGAAAGAATGAGACCTGCTCTCTCTGTTTCAGTAACAGTGCACGCCAACGACGGATCACTGTATGCGGAACCCAAGTAAATGCCACACAAAGCCCACCCCTCGGTTATCTCGGTAAGCAACAAAACCATTTCGCCGCCAGCACGTGCGGGTTGCTGAGCTCTGGCTGACACATATTTCATAACTCGACGTGACTTATTTCGGGTCATTTTTTATGTTTGTTCATCTCTTTTACCATCAATATTCGTAACTCCTGCGGTCTAGTCATTGTTTGCTGCAGGCCCATCATTTGTTTTCGTAACGCCTCCCTGCCTTCTCCCTTTTGTATTACTTCCTTCCTTCCTTCCCGGTGGCAGCTCCATGCGATGCATGGAAAAAAAAGACATCGGTGCGTCTGACATGAAACGGGCATCAGGAGTGTTTCGTAAGTGTTTTACTCTATTTCCCTAACATGCTACCGATCACACACGGACACAGTCGCTTGGAAGCAAGTGCGCACACGTGCTGAAGCATACGCATGCACGCACGTACAAGTAGAAGTAAACGAAAGCTTTCATTATGCTTGTGCCCTTCAGTGCCCAGGTGAATAACACATACTTTTCTGACTCTTCATCCTACATTCGCCGTTATATAAATGGCCATTTGCGTTCAGCAATATAACCTTGGAGCTAGGACACAAGCTCAAATGAGTGCGTTTTAGTAATAAGCAAATGGGGGGTCAGTTCATTTTGGGCCAGCAAACGTAGTTTACTAAGCACCATCAGAGCGCCTCGATCAGCCCCCCACTTGATGCACAGCACAAGTTCTTGACCACAATCCATCAGGCTCAGTTTTTTTTTTTTTGCCATTTTGCATATAAAAAATCGCCATACAATCCTCAAGCAGCTTATGACCTTTGATTTAGATGAGTGGTTTCTGCATTAAGCGTGGCACGAAAAGAGGCAGCTTAATGGTCTCGAGCGAGGAAGACCGAACATAACTCATATTAATTAGGCGCTCACTGCCACCACCGGACCACGCGCTAGTATCTTTCTGAAAATACTGTTTTTAATTTCTGCACCCTGGGGCCAACGACTCGTACGCGAGAAAGACATTAGGATTCGAAAGGAGAGAGCCGCTGCCGCTAATTATGACGAATCCATCTTTTTCACGTTTTCATGTTTTTACTTGGTTTCATTTTCACTGCTTAGTTTTTTTGGAATATTCGCCTTTGTAGGCCCATGCTAAGATAATTCACCACCAACTTCATTTACAGTACACCGGATAATTAGTAAGTATATCATTTTAGCTTGCGTTTTAGGTTGTGCGTACCATGCTTCGTGGTTTAACTTGACATTTTCGCTTCGCTGTGATGTAAAAAAGAGGTGTCACTTTTGTTTCGTTTCGACAGTGATTCAAACATTTTGTTCTTGTATGGCATATTCCTTTCGCGTTGTCCTAAAACGTTCAATTATTTATCATAAGGCGACATGTGCTTGCTTGGCTCCAGAAACCGCTATTTTAACGTCTTTAACTCAAGTTTGCTGATGGAATCCACATGTGCCCCCCTAAAGTTTTCAGCTTGCCGGCGATCTGTAACACTCGGCCACAGAAACAACTATCATCAACATCTGTTTAGTTTAGTTGTGAGTGCTTTACTAACCATTGCGTCAACAGGGTCGTGTAACTAATAAAAAGAAACATTGCCCAATGGGAGTAAAGGTTAATGCGCACGCTGAGTGCAGCAACTGTCAATGTGCTAATAATTTAATTTTTCTGAGCTTCTGCACTGGCGCTATCTTTATCTCTTTGTTCTGTAAGCTACTATGCTCTCTTTAAAACAATTCTGACGGCGTCTCTCATTTAGAGTCTCACAGTGATCTGTTTGCTCATTGCTGCGAATAATATATCGAATTGTTTGTGCTGATACAAAGGTGACCATTTAAAACATAAACGATATGCCTCACATGCATATCGTTTGACCACATGCAAGCAACCACCATCCGAGGAACCTGCATCGATCTCGTCTTTGCAAACTTTCCACTACGACCCATCCAGGAACCGCTCTCCCTCCATTTCACCGACCATAAAGCCATTATAATGTCACGTCTTTGATGATGTACTGGGCGAATTTCACGGAAGATTCACGGTTTACCGATGAACCTCCGGTGCTTCGCCCACTCATCATCATTCACTCCGTGGATATGCTGTGATTTTTTTTGTTGCACTTCGGCACGCTTATGCCAAATCACAGGCTTTTCCAAACTAAGATTTGAAAGCAAGTACTCCTACACAGGACACCTTGTTTTATGCCGCTTCACATTAACAGCTGTACGCTACGCACCTATCTGCTTAAATTATTTAATTACAAACGTATATGCATTTGTAAGTAGTATTGCAAGCTCAGTAACTTGGAGCAGTTGTAATTTCCAAGACGTAACAGCTACTCGTGCTTTTTTTTGTTTTTGTTTCGTTTTTTAGAGAAGCAATGTGTTTTGTGCGAAGCACTGCATCGAAATGAGTGGACATTTAAATCAATGGCAGGTGCCGTTAATCAACTTAACTTAGATTTAAGGACGCTTACGCAGTAACAAAAGCGCTTCTATTTGATCTCAATTTTTCCTATTCTCATAAATTTCATAATTTCAATTAGGGAGCCCATTTTCGTTTACACATCTACGTCTTAGTTCTCAGAACAATAGGTGCACATTAATAGGGAGGTTAAGTAGCTCTTTCGCACTGTATATGAGGAATGCCAAGTTAGGAATCAATGGGCTTAACAGCGGAGGTCATAATGCAAAATTGGTCATGCGATTTGAACGGGTAATACTAGATGGCATGCGAAACAATTATTCGATTAAGTTACACGTCACGAGCTGCACGCTAACATTTTCTACTACTCTTTTATCCCACGCTAGTTTACAGACTTGAACCACCCATTCTCCGACATCGTTTACGTTTAAGGTCATGACTTGTTTTGTTGCATTTAACAAACTTTTTTAATAGATGGCCCGCAAAGGTGCATATTGTACAATTTTTTACTATTATTTGTATGTTCCGTAGTCCTCATCATGCCTGAGTTCGCATTCAGATGTGACAGCCCAACATCGCGTTCTCCAATGTACTGTAGCTGTTACTACTTCGATGTTATTTCGTGCTGATTTTTGTGTGTTATTTTATGAACCCCACTCGCCTCAGCAAAAGCTTCTGCGATTTAGGGTAAAATAAATGAACAAATCATTTCGGGCCATCTCTTAACCAAGAAAATACTAAAGTTGAGCATTATAAAAACAATACGTAGTGATAAAGGCTACCCCGAGCCGAATAAAACGAATGCTCAACCACTACTACAATCCCTCCGAAACGCAGCGCGCACCCAGGCTCCTCGATAAAGCCCATTCCTAAAAGGCGGCCCTGTAGACTTGAATTATGAGATGTCGTTCGCACGGCCTCGGAACGACGGGACGTTGCCCTGGGCGGGAACAAAGGGGACCGCGGTTACTCGCGAGCGAGCGGGTGCGTCGTACATAAGAACGCGCTTAGTGCCGTTTGCATTCTGAATCCCGCCCATTCCCTCTTCGATATTCTCATTTTTTTCGCGCAGTTCCTTTCAGTGTGCTTAAATAACCAGAGCGCGAGAAAGTGTAACGACATCCTCCGCAAATGTTATTGTGTACGTCATAACATCCACAAAATAGCGGAAACTTCGTCGTCCAATTGCCGCGCCCTTATGTTGGCGTTAGCCCATTTCTGCGACTAACTCGTAGACTACCGCGTCTCGTTAGTTAAGTGGATACAGTATGAAGCCGAGTGACGGGTGAAAGAACGCAAGCCTGAAAGGAAAGCGGGTAAGTATAGGTTGCTTCATCTCAAAAGACACATTATTAAAGCAATCCTTTCTGATCGGTACTCTTCAATCAGAACTTCAGCGTCGCAAAGCTAACGACGAATGGAATTAGCGGTATACTGCCTTGCGCAAGGGAAGGGATGAGGGAGTTTCAAAGTGAAGGGTGTAAGAATAGATAGATAGATAGATAGATAGATAGATAGATAGATAGATAGATAGATAGATAGATAGATAGATAGATAGATAGATAGATAGATAGATAGATAGATAGATAGATAGATAGATAGATAGATAGATAGATAGATAGATAGATAGATAGATAGATAGATAGATAGATAGATAGATAGATAGATAGATAGATAGATAGATAGATAGATAGATAGATAGATAGATAGATAGATAGATAGCACATCACTTTTGTGCGGTATGAGAAATTATCCGTGAATCGCAACTAGCACAATGAGTCTATAGCCTCTAGTGAAAGTCTCTCGTGTTTCAAAATTTCAGCAGTGCGCTTGTAGCTCTGAGTTGTGATGACTAAGGACACAATCATAGAATGATTTCATGGCAAAAATGTTGTACAGGTGGCGCTCGTTGACTTCAGTGTGGATGGCCCTGACGCGTTGTCATTTGTGTGCCCTGGCGTACTCCTTCGGGTTAACTATGTGTTTCGCGCACTGTGGAAGCGGAATCTCAGAGTCCACGTAGAAGGAAGCGCGTGGTCCAGACCTGCTCCCTCAGCAATCCGGGCAGCTCACGACCTTTCAAGGAACTCCATCAATTAGTTTTCATTAAGTTATCCGGACATTTAATTGGTCGTTATCCTGAGAAAAATCATGCTGTGATATCTCATCTATTCAATATGGCTCTTAACTCGAAACGGAACCCTCCATTTCTATTTCTTAGAAGATTTTTTAAGGGAGATCTTCAAAAGCGGCCGTGAGTGATTCGGTTGAATGTGCTTGAAAGAGACACAAAAGTGTCACTCAGTCAGTGTTGCCGTTGGTGTCTACTTTGGCGCCAAATTGGCTACTTTTGGACCCCGTTGGCGCCATGGCTCTTTTGTAAACTTGTGGTTTTACTTATTCAAAATGGTTTTATTTATTCATCAATAGTAAAGACTCTGTTGATAATACCGCTTCTGTTCTATTTGGCTAGCGATTCGGCGATAATATCAAATGACATGGCTACTTTGGCTACTTTTGGCGTGAGTTCTGGCGCCTTTTCATGTCCACCCAACGGCAATCCTGCACTCAGTGCTGGTGGAACTTAAAGTTATAAAGAATGTTTCAAGTAGTTCCAGGCCAGTCATGATACATAATAAAATGTCACAGTGAATTATCAAATAATGCCAGTTACGACATTTCTCATTGTGCAGCCCCCGCGCAGTAGATTTTTTTTTTATTTTGCTTGTTTGAAAGAGAAAACAACGACTTATATTTGGTCGAGAATGTTTTAAGAGTTGCGAAAGTTACGTTCCCGGGATTCTTGCCCCATTCTCAGCTTCTTAATGAAGAAAGATGGGGATCGTTGAACGATCGTGTTCAACCTAAAGGAAACATCCCTAGTAGCACCAAATGTTGAGACAATTGCCGCAACATTGAGAAAGTTGCTTCAACGTTAAGGCCACATTATGTGCTACTAGGGATATAGCTCTCTGTCGTAAGGGCTCTTCTCTCCATCGATTTCCTGCAGTTTCCTTTTCCAAACGCGCGGCTATTTACATTGGGGCCACATCCGGCACTCCATCTTCGCCCACTTTCCTTAACCTAAATTTGTGGTGTTTCGTTAGTCTTTTGAATTCACCACTGAACGATAGTTCCGTTTACCTCAGCCCTTGCTTCTTTTCGCCGCGGGGGGAGTCGATCGGGACAAATCAATAAAATGAGAAAAGAGAAAGCGAAATGGCAGTTTGAGAGGGTAGAGTCCTAGAGAGGCGAGCGGTAGCAACTGAAAAATCAGCTCGCGGCTCATCCAGCACAGCTGGATCACTCCAGTCCACGTCCAAATGGTCAATCTCACTTCTACATTTGAAGCGATTAAATAGAGCTAAAATGCCCTTGGGATGTTCATTTCAGTCTTTGAAAAAGTTTGGATTGTGAATTTACATTTACCTTTCTCTGTGTGATCATCCTGATAATTTTAATATTTCTTTATGATTACTATTTCTGATGTGGCTCTTCGTTCAGAAAGTTATCTGTGTGACATGCCCAATGACCAAGGTAGGAGGGGAACCAGGTTTATTGAATAGGTGCCCGTCCTGTCTACAGTGTTCTGTCTAGCGGCCATCGTCATCTTCATCGGCCGCCTATAAGTTATGGCGCGCTCAGGCGCATGTGCCTCGCTCCTCGTGCGGCGCGCTGCGAGGTTAGAAAAAGAAAATAAAGAATAGTCTTCCTGAATTTTTTTTTTAGCCTGTTACTGAAATTACAAGCAAGATCGGGAATGTAGTGTCTGATCTGAACAATTATTGCACTCTTCCCATTTTTATGTACGTTCTTTTTTCCTTTTGTTATTAATATTTAATACTTAAAATATAAAAAAAAAGATTCATGTCATCAATTCTTGGCCAATCCCCCTGAGTGGGTATGAGCCATGGTAGAGGAATCATCATCATCATCTTCTGCCATCGGCCTGAACGGTTCCCCTGGTCTTTCGCTCACCGCCACACGCATTGTTATAGAGGACCTAACCTCGGTCCCTATAACGTGGTGACCTGGACGTGAGCGCAAGGCGAGCACTGCATCATGGACGAGACCACGAACGACAGACCGACGATCGGCACAGAGGGCATCGCCACGGTGCAGGTTCCACCTGCCGTCATTTTGGCCACAGAATTCCTGCAGCCTGGTTTACACACGTGGAGGCCATCTTCGCCCTTTCGGCGCATTACCTCGCAACAAGCGAAGTATAACCACGCTGTCTCCGCACTCTCAACGGAAGCGGTTGCGGAGTTCCACGACCATTGGTCCCTCTCGCACTCCGCCGTCACATATTCAACAAGCTCCACGGCGCCAGTCATCCCGGAGTTCGTGCTACGCAGCGTCTCATTACGACCCGCTTTGTGTAGCCGAGTGTAAACTCCGACGTACGGCGCTGGGCGCGTGAATGCCTTCACTGTCAACGCTCCAAGACAACACGACACACGAAATCACCAATTCACTCATTTCGTCCACCCGATGCTCGATTCGACCACGTTCCGCATTGACATCGTTGGCCCACTCCCACCATCTCGAGGTGCTCGCTACATCCTCACTTGTGTGGACCGATATACCCGCTGGCCTGAAGCGTTTCCTCTCACCGACATAACGGCATTTACCGTGGCTTCAGCGTTCGTCGGTGGCTGGATCTCACGCTTCGGTTGTCCCAGTGTTGTTACCACCGATCGCGGCCGACAGTTCGAATGCGATCTCTTCCGCGAACTGACATGCCTGCTTGGAGTACGTCATATCCATACTACCGCGTACCACCCATCGGCAAAGTGGCATGGTTGAACGTCTTCATCGTCAACTTAAAGCCGCCTTGATGGCTCGCCAGGCTCGTTCGTCTTGGGCTGAAGACCTTCCTCTCGTCCTCCTTGGCGTGCGCTCGTCTTTCAAGGAAGACCTCGGCTGCACAGCTGCGGAGTTGGTCTATGGTACAACATTGCGTATGCCTGGCGAATTTTTCGCGCCGGCTACTGTCGCCACGCCCGAACCAGACAGTTACGTCCAACAACTCCGTTTCCTCTTCTCACGCCTGCGTCCTTGCCCTTGTCGAGATGCGTCGTCGACTGACGTTTTTGTCAGCAAGGACATGGCCACCGCAAGCCACGTTTTCGTCCGGCGTGAAGGTATCCGACCGTCCCTTACGCCTCCCTACGACGGCCCATTCAAGGTACTCAGCCGGACAGAAAAAACTGTCACCATCGAGCTCAACGGACGGGAAGAAGTCATAGCGATCGACAGAGTCAAACCGGCCTACCTAGCGACCGCGCCAGCGTTATGTGCTTTTAACCTCTTTGCCGCCGCTGATGAACAGGATTTACCCGATCGCCTGAGATCAAAGACTATTTCTTGGGACACCAATGCATCACTGCCCTTCTCATAAAAGGGGGGGAGCCCTCTAGCGGCCATCGTCATCTTCATCGGCCGCCTATAAGTTATGGCGCGCTCAGGCGCATGTGCCTCGCTCCTCGTGCGGCGCGCTGCGAGGTTAGAAAAAGAAAATAAAGAATAGTCTTCTTCTGCCATCGGCCTGAACGGTTCCCTGGTCTTTCGCTCGCCGCCACACGCATTGTTATAGAGGACCTAACCTCGGTCCCTATAATAATAATAATAATAATAATAATAATAATAATAATAATAATAATAATAATAATAATAATAATAATAATAATAATAATAATAGTATTATTATTATTATTATTATTAGTAGTAGTAGTAGTAGTAGTAGTAGAAGTAGTAGTAGTAGTAGTGTTGTTATTATTATTAACGTCAAGGGTTCAGCGCGCTAAAACCACGAAATGATCACCAGGTACGCCACAGTGGAGGCCTCCGGAAATTTCGACCGTCCGGTGTTCTTTAAGGTGCACCGACAATGTACAGCACACGGCCCTCTACCATTTCGCCTTCATCTAAAACCCGACCGCCACTGCCGGGATCGAAACCGCGACCTTCGGATCGGTATCCGAGCACCGTAACCGTTCTACCACCACCCTTGACCACCGAGAAAAACTAATAGTTTTCATTAACGGTACACTTGTTCACATGCTCGAAAATATATCACGGATAATGATTCCTGCACAAGCCGCTACGTATGTGTTGATAACTTGTGGAGACAGTTGCGTGGAGATAGGTTTGCTAGAAGCCTACCCTACGAGCGCGACCGGGTAGGAGGGGACGTTCTCCACCGCCGTAGCTCACGATTTCGCGGTGGCCGGGTTAGTCGACTCTCAGAAAGGGCACAGAAAAGGACACTCGAGGCAGGTCGTATAAATACACGTGTTTATTAACCGAAGACGCAGCACAGGGCAGCAATCACGGGCTCGCGGGCGGACAGCGACACTCCGCAAGACCGACCGAGTGTACGCTTGCCGGCGGTGCTACGACTATCACACACCTAGGCAGCAGTCGAGTGCCCGGACGAGAAGACACCTGCCGGAGCAGCGCGTCAATCTTTCGTGCAGGCCTGTGAGCATCTCTCGAGACGATACAGCGCCGGGTGGAGGCAAGCTCAAAGTGGAGAGAGGACCGGAACGGGCGCCCAGTGAGGACTGTGAGGACAGGGGTGTACAGTGGCACTCTGTAGCGTGCCGTGCGCTCGAGCCACACGGGGCCGTCACACACGCTAGGGGAGGGTGAACTCGGTTCCAACAAAGTTCTATCTCTTATTTAAAAGACAAATATTGAAACTTCAGGAATATACTGATGTAACAAGCAGCACTCACGATATTGCTAGAAGTAGTGAAATTAAAGCCTGTAGATGGCCGTGAACAAGACTGCATATGATGCACATCAAATTGCACTTAATATGAAACCGTCTGGAGAAGTTATTTCGATCTAAACTGCAAGTAAGGCTAGAAAACTTACAATAGCTGAAACAAACAAGTAGCACTTCAATAAGCCCGCTTCACTATGCGCCAAGTCAGACATTAGGCAAAGACGTACACAATGCCACTACAAATCTTGCGTTCATATGTCAACAGAAGGAGTTCCTTTTATGGCATGTTTGCTCGGCTTGTCTTATATATAACTAAACGGATTGCGACACTTAGGCCGAGCATAACCTTTCACTTGGTCATGTTGCCACACCAAGGACATGTTGACATAGCGAGAGTTATCGCACGTTACTTCGCAACAGCCATGTCATGTTGCAATAAAACGAAATAAAACGAACAGCAGGACGACAGGACAAAGCAACGAAAAGAAATAACACGTCGGTTCGCTTTTATGCGCGTGTCTTATCTCACTGGACAAGCGTGAAGAGAGAGAGAGAAAAAAAGCGAAGGAAAGGCAGGGAGGTTAACCAGGTTGCACCCGGTTTGCTACCCTACACGGGGGGAAGGGGGAAAGGGGAGGAAAAGAATAGAGAAGAGGAGAAGGGAAGAGAGGGAAAGTAATACGCTTGCACACATAGCAGCGTGTACCGCGCATGCCCTAGGAAAGTCATAAAACTGAGAAATGTCACAAAGTTACGGGTCAACTTCGACTGTCTTAGATGAAGTACACCGCAAACCATGATGTTAATGAATGATTGCAAGGACTTGCTCCAAGGTATCCAGAACTTGCAATGCGCTTCGAGCTGATGGGGTTGTCAATCCGATTAGGAGTGTGCGCAATTGTGCTGATCAATGACCTCAACACAGCGTGAAGAAGCGTGAACAAGCCGAATAGGCTGGTAACAATACTGTGCACTTTCATTTTGTTCCTGGTCGGCTTGGAAATTGTATAATCGCCGGCGTGGGTAGACCGTTTGACTCACTGCGCCGTCGATGAAAAGAGAGTGCCCTGACGTCATCATCTCCAGCGTATGACGTAAGAGTTCGTTGCTCTTGGGGCAGCATCGAATGAGGTCAGTGTCATAGAATTAGATTTTTTTTCTGTGCTACGGATGTTTGACCTCATTCCCGTGATCGCGGAATGCAGAAACGAGTGTAATAACTGCGGGTAAATAAGAAATGGCTCATACATTTTGTTTCATGTCTTTTCTCATTTGCTCTGTTTTGCGCTCAAATATTTGTTTATAGAGCGCACAAAAAAAAAGTGCGCACGAAAATTAGAAGTGTAGTTGGCGAGTGCAGCTTTTCTGTACTTAGATTAATTTTCATTGACTGGCGTTTTTTGTGGAGGTGCTGCGGAAAATAAGACAACCTTCTTTGTTGCGTTGTTTTCTCTAATTAGCGTCCTTAACTTCACCAATTCGAGCACTTATGCAAGCTACTTCAGCTGTCATTACAGTCAGCGGTAAGTCTGCTTGCGACCAATAGAGGCGATTTTCTGTAATGCTGCGGAACTCCTGGCAATAGCACCTGGCTGTCACGTTGGAACACGTGGTGTCGCTTTTCGACAAGTGGTTTTCACTTGAAGTTGCTGCCTCGAAAAAGACAAGGCGGTTTGTCCGAAACGCCGGCTACAGCGACACTCAGTGTTCCGCGGATTTTTCATCGCTTCAAGGTTCTAATTGCCCCTGAACATTACCTTATGAGGTTGTCACGTGATGTCATGAAACATTTATACACACCCAGGGCATACAATAAATCTTACAAAATTCATGAAACAACGCTGTGTTGTGCAAATGCTGGCATAGTCTTGTCAGGCTCATCGCTCTAAGAGTTGCGTTCTATAGGTTTCATGTGCGAGCTTGTGGTAGGGGAAAGGAAACATTGCGCACAGAACAATGATGGAAATCACGGCAAATAAAGCAGAAGAGAAATCCAAAACACGCCTGAAAGAAAAGCTTCGAACAAATCTGCTTATTAAGGCGGCGATTCTGAAGCGCACGCATATAAGCTAACGGAGAAGAATGAGGCCGCGCTTATGCATTGCCAGCACCGTTCGCTGCGATTCTGGCTGTACTTCTGAAAAGATACACGTACAAAAAGAGAAGAAATAGGGTGCACAACACACAACGCTCGCTCTGCGTATTGTGGTAGAACATTTAGGCTGGGTATATTAATATGACAGTTTAAACGCGATTTGTAGAGAACTTACAAAGTTCGAACGCTCAAAGCGAACGCGGGCACGATCTCCATGAAGAAGTTTTTGGGCGGCAATCTTAATTAAATTATCGATTGTACTAGCATCCTGAAACTTTCAAATCGTTTAAGAAGAACGCCTTCGTGAAGGGCACTGTAACAATACAACCATTTGGCATTCGTATTACGCATCGAGGTCGCGTAGTTACGCAGATTTGAGAGCCTACTGAATGTGAAAGGTAACATCTCTATATGTTTCGGAGTAATACTCGTACTACTTACTTCTATTCTTCTTCTATTACTACTACTACTACTACTATTACTACTGCTGCTAATAATAATAATAATAATAATAATAAGAAGAAGAAGAAGAAGAAGAATTATAATAACAATAACCTTGTTGCCTACATCTTTCGCCCATAAAAATAACTGTAACTGTTACGGATTCAAGTACTTGTGTTCGGAGCAAGAACCTTAGTGAAGGTACATAAATAAGTAAACAAACAGGATTTCTGATAAGGTGTCATATTATCCCACTCACGGTAAGTTCGTACAGACTTTTGAAACGTTGTTCGCGTCCACTAAGCACGCACTATCCGAACATATACGAGTCCAGCGTAACATACGCCTCCTATAGTTGACATTTCTCGGCAACATTATCACGCATAGAGGCAAAGTTTCGCGCGGAAAGGCTTTAATATTGATTCCAGAATCGGCATTTCTACAATAGCGAGCGTGAAAAAGAATTGTATATTGGCATTAGCACAATCTCCACTTGCCTCTTTGACATTCCCCAGAGCTCAGCGCGAACCCGGCACGAATATAGGCTGTTTAAAAACAGCAAGACGGCTTGTTCAAACGACCCAAATAGAGTATTTTTCCCTCTCTCTTCTAATACCACCGTTCCGCTAGACAGAGTCCATTAAATCCCTCGTCTTCATTGTAGTCTGCACAGAGCACACGTGGTAAACACTTCTTGTTTATTTATTTATTTATTTTTTTCACATCCCACGTGTGCTTAGCCTAGTCCCGAAACCCACCATCCCGCATGCATCCACCTCCGGCAATCAGTCGGGTGACTGCTTGACTTAGGCTAAGCGTGCTTCGTAGGTTAAGCCTCTCCTAGACAAAGCGCGTCGGCCATAAAGCCTGTACAACGTCGAGAACCCAATGCCGAGCGGTATTAGTGTTTTATTCCGGGAGAGTGTCGTCGACGACGCATGAATGCGACAGGTGGCAGGTTCGGGGCGTTTGCAACGGCTTTCGCGAGAGAGCTCTTTCGGAGTGCAAGCTTCCTGCTCGCCCTGACGCCTGCAGGCCCGCTTAACTCTGTTGTCGGCTTTGTGTCGACGTGAGCGAAAACGTGCCGCGAGTGACAGCTTTCTAAGCTCGTACAAAGACCACTAACTGGGTGAAGTAAATTGGAATTCTCGGCGGTAGTAATGCGAATGTGATGGTTTTCTGCAGGATGAAGTAGGTTTGCCTATTCTAGTTAGGTCCTCGCAATGACTATTCACGCAGGCCCAAGGCAATCTAACTCAAAATCTGATGGCTACAATGTAAACACTACGGCGTTGAACTGCCACATGGAGTCGCATGGTGGCAGTGTACATTGTTATGTCATTAAACGAGTCATAACCTCGGATCGGAATAGCACAGCCGGAACATATCTGTAGGCGCATCACGGTACGTTTTGACAACTAATTTCATGATTAAACAGCTACAACGAATATAAAATGAATGTTTGAAAAGCTAAGTGAAATACCTAAATGTCTAGCTGTGAAAAGCCACCATTTCTAGTTGCTCGTTAGGTCCCATGTGAATGTCCATTTGGGCATTTGCTTAAATAGTCAGACGCGGTCCTAGTATTTGGCAGGTAATTTACTGCGTATGTCTACGATTACGCCAAAGCTGATGCAAATGATCACGCAAACGAGGTTACATTGGCTTCGTGGTAAAACGAAAACACATTGTAGTCTCCGGCGTGATGTACTAGGTTACACGAAAAAAAATAAAATTTCCCATTTATATGTATAGAAATATACCGCAAAGTATACATGCAACACAATCTTAACGTTTTCGAATATCGCATGCCCAGTCACCACTTGACTCTGGACTTTGTGGTATGATTCAAAAACGCGAGTGATAGCAATTTTGGATAACTGTATTAGCAAACGCTGGCATCCATTAAAAAAGGCTGCAATTATTTTTAAACAGTATTAAACCAGCTTTTAAACCAGCTTAAAAGTAAAAAAAAAAGGAAGTCATGTGACACATGGGCTGCGACATGAAACTTGGTTATTTAGAAGTGAAATTCGCTCTCAGATGCTGACAGTGCAGTTGTCCCCAATACCGAATGTAATTCTAGCGTAATGTAGGCTATTCCATTAACGGTGCCATTTCCGCTGTCCCGTTGAAATTTTTTCGGCAACAGGCGCCACTTACGCAATACTTAATAAATCAAACGAGCCAAGATCTGCTGCTGCTTGTTGAATTCCTCGAGCACAGAATAA